>CM068762.1:11418999-11578517 GCA_035084275.1 Hydrolagus colliei | reverse complement strand
TACTTGTAAACTCAAGTCAGTAACACTGCGTCTGTTCCCCACCGCTGAGTTGCACGCCACACTGTGAACGACTGTCTCTAATTTGTAGTGTTTGGTTGGGAGATTTAACCCCCGGGCGCTGACTGTTTGGTCTGTTTTCTGAAGGTGGAACAAGATCGGTTGGATAAAGTTTGGCCCAAACTCCCGTGTCCTCGCCCGGTCCTCACCCACGGACAAGCACACGCTTGTCAAAGGTATTCCCGTTTGATCGCGATGGGTTTTGGCCGATCGGAGACGGGCGCGTGTGGGAGGGCGGGGGCAGGTAGTGCCTTTCACGTTGAGGGTGTGTGGTGGTGGAGGGTTGTTGGGGTAGGGGGGGGGGGGGGAGATGTCTCGAAGTGCGTCACGGAATTCACTGAAGTGCAGTGACTATTTTCAATGGACTATTTTCAATGGAATTGGTAAATTCCAATTCAATTCTAAATAAGATTTGCTGGTGTGTGTGGTGTGTGTGTAGTGGGGGTGGTGTGTGTGTATGGCTCGGGGGTGGTGTGTGACTGTTTGTGTGTGTGTGTGTGTGTGTGTGAGAGAGAGAGAGAATAAATATGCCCTTGTTCCTCCGCAGGTATAATCGACAGTATGATCGCGAGACCAGGCAGGTGGTGGCGGGTGACCGGAGACGGGACGAACGACGGGCCGGCGTTGAAGAAAGCGGACGTTGGCTTCGCGATGGTACAGTGCGTCAGTCAAGTGAATCGTAATCCCCATCTTCCTCTTCCTCACAGCAGCTCGCACAGGAGCGAGAGAGAGAGAGAGAGAGAGAGAGAGACATGATCCGCGCAGCGAAGGATAGCATGTTTCGGTTTCCTGGCAATGGAAATAGCAGCCGCCATCCTTATCCTCTGGCCTTTGGCGCAAACGGTACAATAAGAATACACCGGCATTGCCACCATTAACCCTTTAACTGTTGCGCTTCTGGTTTCCGCCCGTTAAACTGAAGCCGTTGCTTCTCGTCTGCCGATTCCTGACCGCGGCCGTCAATTAATTTCCCTGCTTCGTTCCGTCCTCTCCCTCGCTCCTTCCGTCCCCGCCGTCTGGATTCACAGTCTCTCGGATTCTTGCAGATACATAGATTGTGTGTTTCTCTCTCCCGCGTGACCTAAATCATTCAGCGACTGCGCTGAAGGCTATCGACTGATGCTTACCTCAACGACATTCCAGTAAACAGCGATTCTAATTATACACGCTCTACTGAAATGATACGCTGTTCAGATGCGTCCTCTGTCATTTGCTTTTAATCCCCGCTTAGCGCGCGTGTGTGTGTTTTTTTTCTTTCCCCTTTTGACTTTGGCTGAGGCTTTTGCTACACATCTCTAGGGCGAGTTCGTAGTTGAAAAGGGCGAGAGAAGGGAAGGTGGGGGGGGGGGGGGGGGGTGCGGGGGGCAGACGAGGCGGAGGGATTGAGGGAGAGGGTTTCTCGTGTTGCAATTGTAGTGTTACAAGCTCCTGGACGCGATGCTGGGACTGTCATCTCTCTGCTGTTGCTGTCTCTCTCTCTCTCTCTGTGAAATAACAACCCATGCCCTTGTCCTCGGATTTGGAAGCTCACCAAATATTGCGAGCAATGTATTTACAGTTCAGAATGAGAATAATAATCCTTGCCTTCGATTGAAGGATTGAGAGACAAGGATTGTGCCTTATTGAGACGATTCAAAGCACTTGTCAGGGTATATTGCGAGGTGCGTTGACTGTGTATTTTGAGGCATTTAATACAACAATTACAGCAACAAAATGACATTTATAGAGCGCCTTTCACGTCGGGAGGACGTCCCAAGGCATTGAACAGTCAGGGATCGGGACGCGAGCAAGAGGAGAGGGGTAGGATAGGGGAGAGGGGTGGGGGTGGTGGGGGGGGGGGGGGGGGGGGAGAGAGAGTTGGGAGGGCGGCAGAAGGCACGGGCAGGAAAGGCGACATGGAAGCCAGACATTAATTTGCGCTCGACTCGCGGCTTTCACGTCAGAGTGTCGCAAAGCGCTTAGGATGCTGCGCGGATGTTTTAATTCATCAAGTGAACGTCAAACGAAAGTCGTTCAATATTATTCTATTGCTTTCTGCCGCAGCAAAACAGTCTCTGCGTCTCGCGCCTGCCCTGGCCAATGTCGGGTTGAAGATTAACCCAAGTGTGAGCGAAATAACTTTAGCTCCTGTTTCGGTCTCTCTCCGGTTACAGTAAAGATTGCTATTGACTCGTTTCGCAGGTCACCTTCCAATTCATCCCTAGACAACAGTGCCCAGTGTGATTAGAGCACTCGCCTCGCAAGCGAGAGACTTGGGTTCGATTCCAGGCAGGATCAGGGCGAAACCTTGAGCAAGTTTCCTTACTCCACACACACACACACACACACACACACACACACACACACACACACACACACACACGCACACACACACACACACACGCACACACACACACACGCGCCCGACAATAATCCCTCTACAAAAAAAGATTTTTTTGGGTGATAAATTAGTCACTGCGCAATTGGCTGCCGCGTTTCGCCCACAAATATACAGTCAGTTCACTTTACAGTACATTCTGTGACGCGCTTTGAGACGTCTAGAAAACGTGAAAAGCGCTACATCAAATGCAAGGATTGTTATTATCAAAATTAGGAGATCTTCTGCGCGTGTGTGTGTGTGTGTGTGTGTGCATGTGTGTGTGTATCCTTTCTATATTGACTTTTCTTACAAGAGTCTGCCTCTGCTCTTCTGACTCCCGTCTGCGCTATAAATAGTTGCTATCCCTTACAGTAAATTACCTGTGACCGACCGGCACACGGAATCGTATTTTGACCATTGATCCGTGCTGTATCAAATGCTCGGAGCTTATTTATGAAATCGGCAAGCACTTTAAAAGTCCCCTTTATCCTGGGAGTAATGTGCCTCTAACCCGGATCCCAAAAGCCGCAGTTACCCTATCAGTCCGTGTCCGTTTGACATTGTGCAGAGATCCAGCACTCTGGCATCAGTCATGTTAATCGGGGGTTTCTGTGAATAATGTTTAAAGTGTCTGATCCAAAAAAAGAACATTAATCCAAATGAACACTTGTGAGGATTACAGAATAAATGTTTATTCGATAGCTTCGATAAACAAGGGACACGCAGGGCGATGGGAAATGCCAACGCTATGGTAGGATGAATTGCCTCCCAACGCAGACTGTCTATCTAGGCGGTTTGATCCAAAAAGGAATTCCTTGGAAGTGTCTGGCCACTCTCAGCTGTTGGCAGAGCGGAGGCAGAAATGCGAGCGGAATGATTTGTCGGTTTGACTAATTGAGTTTCTTAACCGCTCGAAGCTCAGTGATCTCGGCTAACGATCGTCTTAATTGCTCTCAAGATTCCAGCATGTGGTTATAGTCTGACACCGGGTGTAGGGGTGGGGGAGGTGAGGTGGGGGGAGGAGAGGAGCGAGTGGGTGGGGGGAGAGGTGGGGGGGGGGGGTTAGGTCGTGGAGGGTGGTGGCTTTCAGGACAGAAACTTAAGCTGCCTTCATGAGTGAACACGCACTAAACGCCAAGCTGTGTGCAATGTGGGTGTTGTGACTTTGCAATGTGTTGCGCACAGTGTCCTGCGCAGGTCAAACCTCAAAATATAGCTACCAATTACACACTTATTACTCTTGGGTGCACACATCAGCGATGTTAAGTACACGAGGCTAATCAGTGAGCCAAACGATGTCTTAAAGGACGTGTGTGTGTGTGTGTGTGTGTGTGTGTGTGTGTGTTTACGATTCAATCGGTATTTCCAAACTGGTCATTTACACCCTTTGCTGACACCTGCACCGTTCCCCTGGCGATAATAATCTAAACGTCGAAACATCTAGACATTCGCCCGCGAACGAACAGTCGATTTACGTGAATAGCGCTATATCAAATGCAAGGATTATTATTATTAATATTGTGTAAAAAAAAAACACTTTAATAATGAATCATCTTGCGTTGGGGGCATCCAGACATCTATCTCAAAGGACTTCAGGTGATTTTTTTTTCGGTGGCGTGGAGTGACTGTGTATTTGTGGGCAAGTGTGACAGAGTAGCGCGCAGCCGAGACGCGGACTTGTGTTAACGTCGCATCCGAAGGACGGCACCTCCAACAATGCAGCGGGGACTGTCACCTCTCGCGTCTCAACCTCGTAGAGTCAGAGACCTCTACGTGAGGCAGGAGCTCAGTGGTTAGAGCGCTCGCCTTACAAGCGTGAGCGACCTGTGTTCGAATCCAGGCAGGTCAGGTCAGGGCCAAACCTTGGGCGAGTCTCTTTACCACACACACAGACACACTGAATAATATACCCTCAAACAAAAACGCTTAATAATTACAGTAATTGGTCATTTCAATCCACGACTGTTTGTGGGGCACGTGCGCAATTGCCTGCCTCGTTTCGCCCACAAATGTACAGTCAGTCCGCTTCGCAGTGTACCGTGTGAAAGTTCCTTGAGGCGTCTTGGAAGACGTGAAAAGCGCTCTGATCGAATGCAAATGGATTGTTTCTCTCCCGGTTGATGTAAACAGGCTGCAGAGTTTTATTGCTGCAGTAGCTCTCTACCCCACCCTGTGGTGTGCAGGGCACTGCAACGTTTCAGGTGCGGAGGGAGGGGGGGGGGGGCTGGGTGGGTGTGTGATCACAGCACCGATGTTGGCATTAAGAACCATGGCTAACATACAGCTAAGCTATGAATGACTGGGACTCGGTGAGATTGAATCGGATCAGTTCTTGCGGATCAGTCCGCAGTGCCATCTAATGGTAGCCGCGCATATTGCGATTAATGTGCAATTCAGCGACTGTTTAGTGACTATTTAGCGACGGAAAACAATTTATTTTTAAAAAAAATTCTTTCGGGAATTTCTTCGACGGTTCAAAGTGTGTCTCGGACATTTATCTCTTTCCCCCCCCCCCCCCCCACACACACACAGCGTTTCAGCCCAATCTCGCCTACTTACTCTCCTCCGTTCTTTTAATATTTCCTCGCTGCGTCTCGATCACATTGGGCGAACTTTCACAGCATTGTGTGTAGCGGCAGAAAAGTCATTGATTAGGGACTGTTAAACCTAGTTACTGAGATTCCACCCTGCACACGTTCTATTAGACATAGGATTTTATAGAATATTATAATATATATTATACAGCAATAATACTGCAATAATAATCCTTGCATTTGATACAGTGCCTTTCACATCTGATCGACGTCTCAAAGCGCTTCACAGAATATACTGTAAAGTGAATTGACTGTACAGTTGTGGGAGAAACGCGATATAATAATAAAATAATATTAATAACGTTAATATAATCATATGATTATTCTTCTTACATAACGGAAAGGCAGGCCATTCAGCCAGTCTTGAGAAGACTCAGTCTCTCTTATTCCCTCTCCTTTACCCCTCTAATCCCTTTCCTTCCTTGTGAACGCGTCACAGTTTCCTCTTAAAATACTCGTTGCTGCGACTCACGCCTTCTGGGCCCGTGATTCGCACATTCCTTCGAGCGTGGACATGTCTCCTGGACTCTCCGCCAAATCCTCCGCCGTCTGCCTTCCTTACACTTTTTTTTAGCCTTCTGTTTACCGCAGGTTTTGACGCGTCCGACAGCCAACTCGATAGCTACGGGGCAGTGCCTATAGAGGAGTGAGTTCTGACCCTGGTCTTTGCCTTTGTCTCGTCTCGTCTTGTCTGGCTTGTTGTGCAGGGAATCGCTGGCACTGACGTGGCGAAGGAGGCCTCGGATATCATCCTGACGGACGATAACTTCTCCAGCATCGTCAAGGCTGTGATGTGGGGCCGCAATGTGTACGACAGCATCTCCAAGTTCCTGCAGTTCCAGTTGACTGTGAATGTGGTGGCCGTCATCGTGGCGTTCACTGGGGCTTGTATCACCCAGGTAAGCCATGCCCTGCGCACTCGTCCTTACGTGAGAACATAAGAATAAGGAGCAGGAGTAGGCCATTCAGCCCCTCTAGCCTGGCCCCCGCCATTCAATAAGATCACGGCTGATTTTCTAATCTAACTCACTCCACCTGCTCCACCCCACCCCCCCACCGCATTATCCCCCATATTTCTTAATCCTTTTATCCATAAGAAATCTATCAATCTCTGTCTTGAATATGTTCAAGGACTGACTGAGCATCTACAGCCTTTTAGGGGTAGAGAATTCCATCAATTCACTCTCCCCCCCCCCCCCCCCCCCCCCAAGCCTAGGCTCCTGCCAACCAGCCCAACTCCGAACACTTTCATGACTTAGGTAAGTGTGGAATTCTCAGTTTGGTTCGGATAGTCTTAAGCCTGGTGGGTGATAGGTTTCCTTTTGTGTCATAGACATCTGGCTGATCACCTTCTCTCCTCCACCCCCCACCCCCACACACACACACACACACCTGCATACACATACATGAAAAAAAAAAATCACTTGAATGTAAGGAGATGGTCGTGAAGCCTGATTTTTGGGGAGATTGGAGTTAAAATCTGATGTGTGGCTTGCTTAGAGACCGATTGGAAAAACCTCCCATTTTTTCTTCTTCTCTCCTTTCCCTCTTTCCTCGCTCGCTCCCTCTCTCCACCCCACCCCCCCCACCCCCTCCCACCACCCACCTCTCCCCAAACTAGGACTCTCCGCTCAAAGCCGTCCAGATGTTGTGGGGTAAACCTGATCATGGACACGTTTGCGTCCCTGGCTCTGGCCACCGAGCCCCCCACAGAGAGCCTTCTCCTCCGCCGGCCGTACGGGAGGAACAAGCCGCTGATCTCCAGAACCATGATGAAGAACATCCTCGGCCACGCGGTCTACCAGCTCACCATCATCTTCACACTTCTCTTCGCAGGTCTGTGGAGACCCCCCCCCCCACCCCACCCCCATCCCCACCCACCCATATTTTGCTTGAGTCTCGCGAGCGGTTTTCAACCCTCTGTGGGCAAGTCAGCACCAAGGCCGGCCTGGGGGAGTGGAGTGGGGGGATTGGGGTGAGAGAGACGAGGAGTGGGAGGAGTAGGTAGCAGTGCAGGGGAAACCATAGCCAGTGTTGCGTTGTATTTATGCAAAATACACAGTCAGTCAATCCACTTTACGGTATATTCTGCGCAGCGGTTTGAGGCGCTTCATGTTTGACGCACGCACGCACGCAATTTTCCGTGAAGTGCAGTGACTGTATTTGTAAGCAAATTAAATAATTCGGAAAATAAAATCCGCTGAGGTTTTAAGATTGTATGCACTCTCCTTCCTTCCTTCCTTCCTTCCTTCCTTCCTTCCTTCCTTCCTTCCTTCCTTCCTTCCTTCCTTCCTTCCTTCCTTCCTTCCTTCCTTCCTTCCTTCCTTCCTTCCTTCCTTCCTTCCTTCCTTCCTTCCTTCCTTCCTTCCCCCACGCTCCCCACCCCCACCCCATCCCCAATATCTCCCAACATGAAAGGCACTTTAGAAATGTAATTTTTTGTTGTTGATATAACGAGCGTATAATCTATGTTACATAAATATATATATATATCTGTGGTCGAGGTGGTTTCCGCTGATCTCCGCTGTTTTAGGGAAGTACAAGGAACTTTGTGTTTTCCCAAGTGAGCTGCACATGTTTTACGTTTCTTTGATCCCCTCATTTCAATCCCGAATTGGCATTGATTTTTTCCCCCAAAAAATGTATTCATGACATTGCTTGCAATATTCATATGCTGGCCTTTTGATATATTTTTTTCTCTGAGTGTGTGTAACCCAGTGTGCTCAATAAATGAAACATGCGGAACCTTCCCGTCACAAAACCGCCTTCGGGCAACAGAAAACTCTAATTAAATTGAATGTAGTAATGATAATAATCCTTGCATTTGGATACAGCGGCTTATCCAGTCTTTTGAGACGGCTCGAAGCGGTTCACAGTATATACTGTAAAGTGAATTGACTGTGCGCGTGCGCGGCGGCCGAAACGCGGCAGCCGATTGCGCGCGGACAAGCGGAGAGAATCCAGGCAGAGGCGCGAAATGTTTGGCAGCTAACGCGACTGACTTGTGTGTGTTTTTTTCAACCAGGTGAGAGCATTTTCGACATAGACAGCGGCAGAAACGTGCCTCTGCACGCTCCCCCCTCCGAGCACTACACCATCGTCTTCAACACCTTCGTCATGATGCAACTCTTCAACGAAATCAACGCCCGCAAAATCCACGGGGAACGCAATGTGTTCGAAGGCATCTATAAGAACCCCATCTTTTGCAGTATCGTTTTGGGGACTTTCCTACTTCAGGTGCGTGTCCGTGGTGGGTGAGGCAGGGGGAAATGGTGTGGGGGGGAGGTGGGGGGGGGGGGGGGGGGGGGGGTGGGGGCGAACATAATACAGGGAACATAGGAAGAGGCCATTCAGTCCCCTCAGGCCCGTTCTGCCATTCTTGTAAGTTCATTTGCTGATCTGTAGCTCAGCTCCCAATTACGTGTGCCCGCCATTTACTCCATATCTCTTGATTGATCCCCTGTCTTAACAAACGATCTTTCCACCTCAGTCCTGATAATGTGAATGGGTCCAGCCACAATCCACAGGATTTTTTTTTGGGGGGGGGCGTCGGGGGGGAAAGGGAAAGAGTTCCAGATTCCCACCTGCCATTTTGGTGAGAAACTGCCTCCTCAGATCACTCGTAAATGGCTTTAGCTCTAATTTTAAGATTATGTCCTCCCCCTTGTTCTTGTGTTTTTTTTGGTGGGGTGGGGTCATTTCAATCCACGACTGTTTGTGGGGAGACGCCGCTGTGCGCAATTGGCTGCCGCGTTTCGCCCACAAATATACAGTCGATTCACTTTACAGTATACTCTGTGAAGCGCTTGGAGACGACTCCAGGAGATGTGAACAGCGCTATATCAAAGGCGAGGATTATCATTCTTATTATTGAAAATTGTCGGTCACAAATTTAACGATTGACATTGGGAATAAAGTTCAAGTGTGTCAGAAACATTTTAAAAAATTAAGTTATTCCAACTCTTGACTCGTGTCTGCAGATCGTGATTGTGGAACTTGGAGGAAAGCCATTCAGTTGCACTGGACTGTCCCTAACCCACTGGCTCTGGTGTGTCTTCATTGGGGTGGGAGAACTTCTCTGGGGCCAGGTAAGCCTTTGCCTACAGGTTGTCTCCTCCTCTGTTGTAAGGCACTTGACCCAAGGCCGTGTGAGAGTCCAATGGCCCAGTTCGGGACCCGCAGGAAAGTTTTGCGTTCGTTCCTGGTCAATTTAAATACGCAACAGCAAGAACAACAACAACAACTGTGATTTATATTGCGCCCTCACTCACCCCACGCTGGACGGGGGGGGGGGGGGGTGTGTCTCAGAGCGCTTCACAATCATGGATCCCGGGGCAGAGCCAGGGAGAGAGGGGGGGCGGACGGTGGGGGTGGGAAAGGTGACCGAAAGCGCAGTCGAAGAGAAAGGTCTTTAGCCGAGACCTGAAAGTAGGACGAGCCAAGGGGGCGAGGCAAAGGGAGTGACGGAGGGGAGTAAAGAATTTACCATCGCAAATCGCACACGGGGACCGAGCGAAACTGCGCTTAACCGCTCCCCTGCTTGCCTTCTCCCCTCCCCCACTACCCCCCTATATTCATTCCCCCCCCCCCCAACCCCAGCTCATCGCCTCGGTCCCGACCAGCCGACTGAAGTTCCTGAAGGAAGCCGGCCACGGGACGACAAAGGAAGACATCCCAGAGGCCGAGTTCATGGCCGACATTGACGAGATCGACCACGCCGAGATGGAGCTGCGCCGAGGGCAGATCCTCTGGTTCAGAGGCCTGAACAGAATCCAGACTCAGGTAGGCCTGACAATCTCAATCTCACCGCCCTCCACAGCCATGGATCTCGCCGAGTTGGGACCGACTAGATCTACGCAAAGCTCGCCGCGGCGACGCTCTTCCTCCTTCCTCCTTCTGAATGTCGTCATCTTCAAACAAAGAAACAAAACAAAAATATATATATATATATACCCATTATATACTTGGTCTAGGTAAACGTACAGCACTGTAGATGTAATGTCTTTCTTAGTACGTCTATAATTTTGTGTGTTGAACCTAGCTTGAAATTAACCTTCTGCTTCAGGGATTCTCCTATCTTTCTCTCTCTCGCTCTCTCTCTCTCTTGAAGTGACTGTCCTACGCTTTTCATAGTGCCTTTATCTCCTTCCACCATCCCTCTCTCCCCACCCACCCAAAACCTCACCACTGTGGTATTATTGTTGTAGGGGTTGTCCATCCATTGTAACCGAAGATCGCTTATCATCATTTTTGTCAAGCTCTCGCATGCTCTCACTCATTATCTCCTACGCTTGCGGACATGTGTGAATGCCTACCCTCGCTCTCTTTCTCCCCTTCTTTCTTCCATTCCCCCCCACTCCCCTCACCCTCTCCCTCCCTCCCTCCCCCCCCCCCCTCTCTCTCTCTCTCTCTCGATTTTTTTTCTCTCTCGCTCTGTCACCCATGTGGAGCAAAGCTATCTTACTCTCTGATTCTTTGCAGATGGGCGTAGTGAACACATTCCAGGGCGGACCTTCCCTGCAGGGAGCTCTGAGGCGACAGCCCTCCATTGTCAGCCAGCACCACGATGTAAAAACTCTTTCTACCCCAACCCATGTAGTGTTTTCTACTGGCAATACTACTCCTACTACTCCTGCTTCTACTGCCACAGGGCGTGAGTGACGGTTTCTTAAAAACTGCATGAAATTAATTCATCTCGGTCCCATGCACTTATAACTTTTACTATCCTGTTTTTTATTCCTCCTTTTTTTTTTAGTTTCCTGAATGTTCTCTCATCTCAGCCTGTTTTTTTTGTTCTGTACCCTTTTTTTTTCTTTCAAAGGTTGCTGCATCTAAATGTTTTTTTTTCCCTCACAGGAATGACGTTTGTATGTTTTTTTTCCAGGCGAAATCCTTAAAAACACACACCAAAAAAATAACAGGTGGCAGTTTTGTATCTAGATTTATTTATTTTTAAAAAAGAAAGAACTATAAAACAACCAAACAAACAAACGACTTCTGTCCATTTGCAAAAACAGAAATCGTTCTCTCTCGGACCAATGATCTTTTCAGTTTTCTTGATAGCTGACGGATAAACCAAATGTAACTCATGTGCGTGAATCAGATTGAGGCACAAAATAAACTTGACCTTCCCCCCCCCCCACCTCACCCCAGACTGTTTTACTGCAATAGTGTTGAAAGACAGAGGCCTTTTGATTATTTGAGTTTGAATATTGTCAGCTTAGCTGAGTACCTGAACTGATTTTGGACAACTGAACATATTGAGTTGGAAAGTGATGGTGTGAAGTTATCGGCTTGGTTGACACTGTTGGACTGTAACTTCATCTTAAAAATTGTGGCTCTAGAGGAGAGGTGAAGTGGTGTGGTTCTGACCACCGATTAGATCAGCAAAGGTTAGTGCATAACTGCTTGAGTTAGGCATCCGTTTAGGAAACAGAGATGCGCTGGATCAACAAACTCGTTAACCAGCTAGTTCACCTGTACTGTAATCCTCACTTTTAATTCTGTATCTCACGCAGTTTGACCCAATGTTAATAATAATAATAATAATCCTTGCATTTGATATAGTGCTTTTCACGTCTTCTAGACATTTCAAAGCGCTTCACAGAATATGATTGGTGATTGGAGGGAAAGGAAAGGCCAGGAAATACAAACCTTTACAACAACAATAAAATTACATTTATAGAGTGCCTTTCACGTTGGGAGGACGTCCCAAGGCGCTGAACAGTCAGATAGGGACCCGAGCGAGGGAGAGGGTCAGGGTAGTGGGGAGGGGTGGGAGAGAGTTGGGAGGGGAGGGAGAGAGTTGCAAGAGTAGAAGACACGATCAAAGAATAGTGCACCTTATGAGACTGCAGGGCTGACACAATGTAGACCTAGCTCTTGACGTGACTTTTTCTCTCCGTACTGTGTTGTAGTTGTACGTAGTCTCTTTAAACACTAATCCAACTTCGTTCTTGTGAAGGGCTTAGCAAATCAGAGGTTGGATCTGGATCCATTCTACCTTGTTGTGGTTGTGTGTGTGTGTTTTTTTTACCTCGTATATTTTTTTTACACACACACTGGAATCGAGTCAGACCACTAATTAAACTCTTCGTTCCAGGAAATTTAAAAACAAACTGTGACTCCCCACTCCTCCCCCTTCCCTATCTCTCTATAGAATTATCCCTTGCGATGTCCATTTTCCTGATTTTCCTGTGTTTGAATAGTTGTTGACTTGCTGCCTTACATAGTTACATCCCCCGAAAAAGACCTCTTGCCTCTCCCTCCCCCTCCCCCCACCCCCCAATTAACTCATTGTATTATTCTGTTGATGATCAGTGCAGATATTGATGTGAATTGATTTCCCCCCCCCGCTAAAAAAAATAATCTTTGCACCTCTGGTACGCACAATAGAATAGACCCTTAATCCAGCTTGAGTCTGTGCTGTCAATGCTTGTGTGGAAAACCAAGAGCTAATGAGTGTTTGGATTGTAGTGAGCTGTACAGTGACCTTTCTGGTAGAACTCCGAGCGTCTCATCAACAAGTGTCCGACGCTGTACGGCGCCTAGGAAGCGTTGGTTGGCGTAAAAAATAATGTCGGGATCACGTATTGATTGGCTCAAGTTCTTGACGTTATAAAACCTGGATATTTGTAAGTTAAGTGTGGATGTCTTTCTCTGGTGTAAGTGTTTGGATTTTGTTTTGGGGGTGGGATCGATGCTGAGCACTGCATTTTGCAGAACCCAATTAAATTGGTTTGACCTGCCACGCGCAGGCCACGAGCCTCTTAAGTGGTGTTTACTGTAGAAGGTCGTTCGACAGGTAAGGTTCCTTGTGGAGAAATGAGAAGCAACGCTCGATTCAGTATAATAGAAGTATAATAGTTTGAATTGCTGGGAACCCCCCCCCCCCCCCCATCCCAGGGCAAAAGCCGTAACTTGGGAGTTGACTCTGGCTATTTTCAGTCGTTTTGCGTTTTAACGCAATATGCGTGTAGGGGATGGGGGGGAGGAACTCACTGCTCGGTGTCTCGCAGGTGATTCCATCACTTTGTGTGTACAAACACAGCCACCCTTCCCGCTAATTGGCGACCTTTAATTACTGGAAGCCTGGCTCTTTCCAGGTAAACAGCATTTCCTTTGCAGCAGAAGATGTGCCTGTCCACGAAGGTATTTTTCTGTTGTCGTTGTGTGTTTGTGGTTGCGTTTCTGTGGAAGACATTCCTTGTTGGGGGGTTTTAATATGGACTTCTTTTCAACACTTTGCTGTTGGGGGAGAGGGGTTGGGGGGGGGCTGTTGCGTTGTGTGGATTTGTGAAGAGGACTGTAGTTCTTCCTCCCCACCCCTCCCCCCACCCCACCCTCCTTTTATTCACTCTCTTCTGTGACCTTGAGATGCAGTAAGTTAAGTTAGCAATTAGAAAGGGCGGTCTTAGCAATGACGAGAAGCACCCAACACATTTCCAAGGTGGGGTGGGGGGAAGGGGGTGGGAGGGTAGGGGGCAGGAGAGATTGAAGATAAGATTAATGGGTGATTCATCTTGATGGCTTACGCGTGAGGGAATTTATTTGATTATTGGGGCTATGGATTTGGTAGTGATTTGGAATTCTGTCAGCAATGTTGAATCTCTTATGATTTCTCTTTCGTTTTGAAGTCATCCTTATTGTGCGAACTCCACAGGCTTATTTTAGCGACAATACATCCAACCTGAGGGTCCTGGTGGGGAGGGTTGAAGGGGGTTTCCGCCATGAGATGTTATGGATGAGAAGGTAATCACGTTCTAGTGATGTCCATAGGCATTTGCTAAAAACAGAATCATTTGCAATTCGGGAAGGACTTGCTTTATATACAGAGCAATGTGGTTTATATTGATATAGCTCCTTTTACATCGAGAGTTAATAATAATAATAATTCTTAAATTTGATATAGCACTTTATTAAGTCATTTGAGGTCACCCCAAAGCCAGTATTGATTAACACAAAAGCTTTGTGTTCACCTAGAGCAGAGTTGATGCCATCTCAAATTGAAGCAGGGTTAAAATTAGGTTTGGGGCAAGTGGGATTAGGTTCCACGGAAGAGGGGAAAGTCAGATTGTCTTTCCTTTGGGGGAAATATTAACCCGAGCGTCTGGGGGGTGACCTAGGTTTTGTTGAGGAATCACTCAGGATGCCACAATAATAGACTGAATCTGCTTGAAAACCTTGTCATGGAGATACAGTTACTCTGTAAAATAGGTGTGGTGGGGATGGAAAAAGACCAAAATTGGCCTAGCTGGTGACTGGCTGTCAATCCGCATTAGGTGGTCAGTAATTATCATTGAAGGCACATGTACTCATGCCATATGGGGAGAGAATACTAACGGTCCACTATTGTCATAAATTCGATTTGCTCCATTTGTGCTTCAACTGAGTTAATTAACCAATGGCCCAACTCCTTGTGGTGTTTTGGCTTCTTGATATCAATCGATTGTAAAAGACGTGGGTGGCGGGGGGCGGGGGGGGCGTGGAGGGGGGGTGTTGGGAGGGGTAAGAAAGTGATTGAGTTTAGAGTTTAAAAAAACTTCTGGACAGAATTTAATACTCAAGGCTGATATCAACCACCTTTGGAATCGATGGGCTGAAAGGGCTCCTTCCTTCAACCTTAAGTTTAACGTGACTTCTATCAATATCTGTTAATTCTGGTTACACAGCTGGACTGATTTTGATTTCGATGTAAAGGGAAAAAAAATGCCAAGTGTTTTTCAATGATGTCCAGTTGGAATGTTTTTGCCATTTCTGTGCCTTGATAAATGAATGTGCCATAGACATAGCGTACGCCTTAGTTGGAAATTGAACAGTGGGACCAAATATTTGTTCTCCATTAAATCCTATTGTATCTAGAACCTATTCTATCTTAAAATGTTTTCCCCCTAACAGATGGGGACTGAAGCATCAACATTGCAGCACAATTCATGGATTATTAGTCAGCTTTCCCAAATACAATGACACTTGTCTCGTTTAGCTTGAGTTTGCGTTGGAACGGACGCAGATGGCAATTTCTCCCCATCCCACCGCCCCCCTCCCCGCCAACTCACGTGAGAGGGAATTTGGCCAATGGTGAACTCGTGGATTTAGATGAGGGTTTTTTTGCTCCACAAGGTATCCAAAGACCCGACAACCAATTGACGTAAACATCCTGTGATCAAACTTGTCGAAAGTCGTATTTTTTTAATTAAAAGAGTGCATTTCTTCCTAATCCAACAAATGCTTAGTTTGCAGAGTTTTTACATTAGTCTGATCTAGGTTCTTGGCCCAATGCACTTGAAAGGAGAAAGCTTCTCAAAATGCCAAAGCCAATGTTATCATTGGTGCACGATGAGCTCCGCGGCACTCTGTGATATGGGATTACATCTCCAGGTGAAACCAGGTTTGCTTTTGTATAGCAAGCTTGCAGCCCAATTGGCCTTCCTTTAAAGGTTCCACAGAATGGGAGTGTGGGGCCTTGTCTTCACCTGTTTCCAGATGTTGTCTTTTTATCTGTTGCACTGCATGACTGTGTTTGCTAATTGTGAGCTTGTTTATACCATGGTGTTCAGCTTGCCTTGCTCTTACTGGGGGGGGGAGAAAAACATTACACACCCTCCACCATTTCAAACAAGTGATTTTTCAAACGCTGGCATGAGGAAAGATAATGGTTTGTTATGCATTGTGATTCCATTGTGCTACAAGTTGCCTGTTATACTTTCAATAGGTAGACTATATCCATTCGGTTTTCTTTTTCCACTCCCAATTTGTAATATTTAAACCGTCAAAAGTCAACTTTGGCCTTTTATTATCCTCCCCCCTATTGCGTTTTGGTTCCTTCAGCGCAGTAACTTTTCCCTTATTCCACATCTCTGGGATTGTAACTAGGATTTTTTTCTTTTTGTGTGGGAGGGAGTGAGCGGGCGGATCAGGGTGGGAAGAGAGACAAATCTAACCCACTCTGTTGTAATTCAATCTGGTTATTGTAGAACCCAAACACATTTTCAGGTTTGTGGTCTGAATGCTGCCAGTTTAATCCCCGACATTTCCTGGGTTAACATTTACTGCTATTGTGCGACAGCAACACACACACACGCTAACTCTGTTTAATCAGTTGATCCTCTCTGCTGGCTGAATTTAATCTGTAAATATATCCAAAGGTGGATGTAAATCCTGTCAGTAATATCGATGGTTCCATGACGCAACGGTCGTGGCTAAACATGGTAATGTGGACTCCCATTATTCCCACCTGACCAGGTTTCATATTGTCCATTGGGGGAAGGTAACTAGACAAAACTGAGTCCCTTTCTCCTGAAGGGAGGACAGATCACTCACTTGCCTTCACCTCTTGATGTCTGGGACTTGAATGCTAATTAATACCTGGTAGGAAGATAAGGGGAGAACTTCCTGATGGGAATAGATTAGACCTTTATGGCCTTCATTTTCCTCTCCCACTCCCCACAGACACACACACACAAACAGTATATATTACACGTCAAATTTATCTGGGTTTTTTTGTTTTGTGTTCAGTTCAATTGATGCATTTGCTTTTATAGGAGCTTCTTCGAATCCCTTAGAGGTCTTTTGCTGTCAAAATTGGGTTTGGCAAAAGACCACTTTGTCTCCGCAGAGACTCGTCCAGAGGTTCCCACCTTCCTGCCGGTGTTGGGAATATTACCTCGGAATCTTATTGTGAAACGAGTCTTTGTTCCTTTTTAATTATCTATAGATATATATATATATACTAAAATAAACTCTCTAGTCCTTGTCAGCCTATTTTAAGTAGAGTTCATACTAAGCATGGGAAAGTCGATCCTTTCTTTGAACATTTTTATGTTGAATGACTAATTTTAATTTTTCTCCATTCATCACCAGTTACTTTTTCCAGTACATCTTGTCTTTTTTTTTACAGCTTCCACTGCACACAGTCAGTCCTGACCACTTAATATCAGCAGCATAAGCAAAAATGTTTTGATGGCCATTTTCTCACAGCGCAGTGTGCCAGAAACGGTCCCGTTGGTTTGAATGGTTGTCAGCCCGAGATCCGATCACTTTCTAACTTGTTGTTCTCCTCTCTTTGTCGGCCCCGCCTCTCTCTCTCTCTCTCCCAACCCCCCCCCCCCACCCCTCCCTCCCTCCCTACCCCCACCTCAGATCAAAGTGGTGAATGCGTTCCGTAGTTCCCTGTACGAGGGGATAGAGAAACCGGAATCTCGAAGCTCCATCCACAATTTCATGACCCACCCAGAATTCGGAATGGAAGATGATGAGCGTCGAATCCCGCTCATCGACGAGACTGATGTAGAAATCAATGGACTCTCCAACCGTGTTGGTCCAAGCCCACCACATTCACCGAATAAGAATAACAATGCAGTTGACAGTGGAATTAACCTCCCCATCACGGACCCTAGCAAGTCTGCCTCATCTGCTCCTGGAAGCCCCCTACACAGTCTGGAGACTTCAGTCTGACTGAAACCCCCCTTGAGCTCCTACCTTTGAACTTGCAACTTTTCACATTGTATTTCCTCTTTTTGTGCAGGAAGCAATTTAAAAAAAAAATGTGTATTTTAGTTGGCAAATTGATAGGAAAATCCTCAGATCCTAAAGCATTTTATGTAGATTCGGAGGGAGGGGGGGTGGGGGGAGGATGCGGGGGGGGGGGGATGAGGGGAGGGGTGGGAGGGGATGGGGAAGAGAAGGTGGGAGTTGTTGTTGTGGTGGTGGTTCCTGGCACAATGCCGTTTAAACATGAAATGCCATCTGAGGTTTAAAACCAGACCAACCTATCAAGCCAAAGGAATGTACAGAACAGTGAATGGTTAGTGGATTCAAGTCGTTTGAATGCACCAGCACTTTGCAATTTACAAGACTCCCAGTAATATGGTTAGTCTATTTTTCTCTCTCTTGTTTTCGATGACTGGAAATAAATCCTGAAGCCATATTGAGGTGAGGGGTAAAATCCCAAGAGGACAAAATGCATAAGCTTTACATTTTGACCAGTCTTTTTTTTGGTGGGGGAGTGGGTGGGGGGAAGGGTTTGGATACCCAACCACTAAATGGCTAACTACCTCCCCAGCTTTTCACCGAAGTGAACAGAAAGCAAAGTCTTGTAAATTTCAGCGTGCAAAGTGGGTGCAAGCGCCCGGCATTCAAACAATGATTTATCTGCTGGCAAGGTGTTTTTTTTGACGCAAGTCTTGAGAAGAGTGACAGTAAGCAGTGACATTATTCTGACCTACAGCCCCTGAAACTGTTGATCAAAAAAGAAAAGAAGTTAGTGTCTTTCCAAAGCAGTCTTCAGATCAGTGATTTTCTATATTAGGGCAAATTGTGAATTGTTTGTTCTTGTTAAGGGGGGGGGGGGAAACAGAGAAAGAGAGAGAAGGGGATGTTTTTGTCTCTTTTTGATTGCTATTGGCACTCCCTGGCGTATAGCTTCCCTATTGAAATGAAGAAAAAGAATCGAGTCTGCTGATATTCTGTTAGTTTGTAGCATCAAAACCGTATTAGAGTCTCCCGGCGAGGTGTCTGGCTGGATTGAAGGCTTAATGAGCCACAGTCAGCAATATAATGATTTCTGTTCTGGCCTTCAACCAATTTGCTGGGAGCTGCTTGGATTCTTTTGAACAATCTAGGTCAACAAACGTGGAAATTCTCTTTTTGAAATAGTACGTTTGCTAATAAATAAGATGGAGTGATTGCCGATGGGTAAGAATACAGTTTTGAGGAATACATTTCCAGCAGTTTATTCGCGACTTGCTCATTGATACGGGATTTCATTTCATTTCATAGTGGCTGTCCACTAGTTAGCAGTATTTTTTTTGGGGGGGGTGGGGGGGCAATCAATGATGGAAAATACACAGTTAAACTGGAATAAAAAAGATACTGTACTAGGTTAGGTTTTCTAATTCGTAGTGACAAGAGTGAGGAGAGCGTAATGGAATATTGTGCAAGATCATTTAAATGTTTTGAAGACTTGTATAGGGGGAAAAAAAATTCCTGAACAACAATTATATTATCGCATCAGGTTTATTTGTCCAAATACACATCCTAGTAAATGGTACAAAAGAGTCTCGCTTCATCCCCTTCACCGCTACATGCTGTACATAGATATGAACCCAACACTTCCATAAATAGTCGGAATTATGCCCCTGCATTGATGTCTTAATTCAGTGAAATCGATGATATTTTGCCATTTTGAATGTAGCATTCCACAAATAAAAATGCAAGGTGGTGTGGGGGGTTGGGGAGATGGGGGGGTGGGGAGCGGCGGTGGGGGAAGTAAGGTTTAGTGAAACTAGCACAAACGATCAACTATTCAGTGAGAAGAGTTGGCTTTAACCTAATTTATTATAAAGCACGAAAGAGTTGGCAAAATCCTGCAAAGTCTGTGCTGCATGATTATTTTGCGAGTACTGTATATTGCGTGGCAGAATTGGATGAGGGAGAAAATGATCAATCTGTACACACCACTGGTTTGATAGTGTGGAATATTTTATACGTGATGGTATCGGGGTTTATTTAGCCCTGTGTCACCCCCTTTGATTTATGCGGACTCTGGGCTTTCTGAGCATTTGTCAACTAAAATATTGCCACGAAAATAGCTTTTACCGTGTCCGATAACATCTGAAACTATTAAAGTGCAATATTGCATAAGTCAGAGTAGCCGATCCTTTTGCCAATTGAAATTTTGGGGACGTTGGCAAACATTGATTGAATTACCCAAAGTTGCAGTATCTCTTTTATTAGCAAAAATATGCGGTGTGTTTTTTTTTCGGTTTTTTTAAAAAAAAAACTACACATGCTAAATGGGTACTCTTTATTTCCACTCACCTGGTTTAAAATGCACATTTTCACTGTACCGAGAGGAGATGGCTGCAAAATGTATTTCTAAAGGCAGCTGTAATCTTTAGAACCTAGTGTGTGTGTGTAAAAAAAAAAGGAAAAGGTGACTGTAGTACACAGAGAATGCTTATGCAAAATAGGAATCTTGTAATTTACTTTGGTCATAAAATTATATTCCACAGACCAAACCAAAAAAAAAGGGATACTACAGGTTGAAAAGAGCATCGTGTTTAGTTTACAAAGAGTATGTCTGCCCAGGTTTCCTTATGACCGACAAAAGAAGGAAATGCAAGATTTTTTTTTAATCTCTATGCACTAAATGTACTTTTGGTTTAATTTGTATGTTGTATGTTAGAGGAGTAGTTGACACTAGTATCTGAGCTGAAATCTTTTTTCTTTTTTCTTCTCTGAGGGCACCTTGCTGGCAAAGTGGTAAGACCAGTTGTGTTGCATGATCTGCAGGGTTGGGGTCTGGAAAGATGAGAGGTCCACACGACAAGTTTGTATATTGTCCCGCGCCCCCCCCTCCGCCCCCCCACCAACCACCCCCCTCCACCACCACCACCTCCCCCCCAAAAAAATACTAACAACGTTCTCTGGAATTCACTAGTGTTGGAATGGACAGTTCTGCCTTGACAGGAAATTTCATTTGAACGCAAACAAAAAAAAAAGCTCAATAATGCATCTCTCTTGTGAATGCACACCTGGGAATTGCATCACAAGGGAATTTTTTTTTGGAAAAAGGATCCAAGATAATAGGATGAGGGAAACAAATTGTCTCTAGGCAAACTCAGGTAACGAGCACATGCCTTCGTTTCCAGGAGTTCCTTGCTCCTCGAAAAACTCACCAACAAAATCAAAGGCTTTTGTCTCCAAGGCATTTTGTCCTGCAGTCAGGGGGTAGTTTCTTGAAACTATGGCTGAATTGAAGGATTTTTTTTCCCACCCCACACCTCCCCCTCGTCCCCAACCATTAATTAGAAGTTGCTTTTATAAAACCTGCCCTTATTTTTGTGTGAACACACTCACTTCAGCATGTAGCCTCCCCATCTCATTGTGTAAACTGTGGCTTCCCCCCCCCCCCCCCTCCTCTCCGCCCAGTCAGCTGCATCTTCGAGCCCGACGCATGTTGGCCCGACGCAGGTGCGTAAAGCATCTTTCCCAGTCACTCACTAACTCCGTGAAAGTATCTCTTTTTCTTTTAAACCCGTAACTTTGTAGTAAACCGAGCTAATCTCTCAAATTCTAGAGTTGAGAGTCTTGTCGACGGCAGGGGCGGTATTTTCCTTCCGATGCTCTCTCTTTGCCTTTTCAGTCGCAGAATTTGACAAGTCCACCACTTCAAAGAAAAAAAAAACTTATTTTCCCAGTTGGTAATAATATCCGTATCAGGCTAAAGGTAGTGCATGTTGAACTTTCTGGAAACATGATCACTTAAAAGAGAATCTCAAGCAAACATTCATTATCCAAGCTCCAAAGGGCTGTTAATCTCTTTCAGAGGTGTACATATTGTGGCCCGAGTGAAAATTAACGCTGGACTGTGAGGCCACTGCCATGAGCTTCATCTCAGATCCATTAATGTAATTGCATCAGAATTAATGCACCCAAACCATTCCCTTCTCCCTTGCCCCCACACCCACTACCACCACCCCACCCACACGACAAAAAAAAATTGGCTTGACTCTCGTATTCTCGAGCTACATCAACCATTCTGTGTTAAGGGATTCTACTATAATAAGTCAACCAACAAATTATTGTAAAGATTGTATGGGAAGCATGCTTCATTTTCACATTAAAATGAAACTTGTGTACAAGAAGCTTAAAGCCTAATTTATCATTGGTGTGTTCTTGGGCCCAACACTGAACACGATTGTTCAGCTCTTCATTTTGGAAGGAGCTAAATGTCAACATGAATTGACGCAAGTGGCAAACGGTCTTTGCCAGTGTAGTAGGCAGTAGAACACGAGGTGACCATTGGCACAACACCATGCAGACCAAATAGTGCAAAGGGTTTCTTAATGTGAGGGGAATATTAAAGGTTTAATAATACTGATCGATTGACTGCAGGATAGGCAATAAGGATAACTTGCATATGGCGTTTAGGTATAGCTACTTGGCCTATGGCTTTTAGCAGTGTAACTAACTAAAACAGCCAATTGTTTGCTATTAGATTTTCCCCCCACCACACTGCAGTCAATATCACAACATTATACAATTTGTATTTATTCACATTGAAGTAACGCTGAAATTATGCAATGTACGTAACGTTGCTGAAATATTGCTAGGCTTTTAAGTTGCTGAGCATTCACACTTTGAGATCGGTGGGATCCAATCTGCTCCATGTCCTCCGCCAGACCCATGCTGCCATCGGTGGCCGGGCTTTCAGCCTCTCTGACCCCACACTCTGGAACTCCATCCCACAGTCCCCTCGCTTCCTCCCTTGCTTGTTTCAAGGCCGGCTGGTCTCAAGACCCTCCTTTTCAATCGTGCCTTCTGCCACCCTCGCACATCTCTGCCCACCCCTTCAGCTCGGGTTCCGATTCGACTGTTCAGCGCCTTGGGACATCCTCCCCCACCCCCCCCCCCCCCACTTCCCGACATGAAAGGCGCTCTCTAAATGTCATTGTGCATGTTGTTGTTCAGATCAGCTCACAAATACTAGATTGTAATGAGAAATTTGGTCTTGAGAGCAGCG
This sequence comes from Hydrolagus colliei, assembly GCA_035084275.1. Taxonomy (NCBI): domain Eukaryota; kingdom Metazoa; phylum Chordata; class Chondrichthyes; order Chimaeriformes; family Chimaeridae; genus Hydrolagus; species Hydrolagus colliei. Next base: position 11,555,983 of record CM068762.1, on the reverse strand, counting down.
TTTTGAGAGTAATGAGGCTACGTAATTACAGAAATGTCATCTTTACCCAGGAGATGGTAAAGGGAAAATCCTTGGGGGGGAAATTCTCATGAAAAAAAAATGTTGCCAGGCATCTGGAGACTAATTGTAATTCACATTGAAAGATCGTGTGCGTCACTAGTGTTCAAAATAGCAAGACTCATGCCAGCCTGGAGTAGTGCGGACAAGAGGAGCCTTTGGAATATGTTCGATTGGCAAGTAAAACTTGTTAAAAGTTTGGGGTGTGGGGGATGGGGGCACGGATGTTAAAAAAAAATGGCTGAATTAAGAGATAATGCATTCGTCACTAGATATCCAGGGCAGGTCCTTTGAGACTCCACACACTTGCGATTAAATTTGACCAACGGCTAAAAAGTTCAAATATCTAACGTAAAAATCACAAGATGAAGGAAGGTAAGTTGCTCATCTTTTTAACTAAATACTTCCCCATCCATCCCTCGCAGCCAACCCTCTCCCAAGTACTTTTTCCTCCCAATTTCCCAGTACAGCAGCTAGTGGAAAACAAAAATCTCGGTACTGTACTGTCAGTGTAATAAGTTAATTTTTTGTTAAACACCTGTGGTAGGAAATCTATCCGAAGTTTGACGACACCGATTCTAAGTTTCCTCTATGTAGTACTACCTTAACTAACAGTCAGACTGCTGCTGAGTCCATTTTAAAACTACTCTGTTCAACTTGTTTTCAATACATAAATGCCGCAACTTGCTGGGGAAGTATATGAAGTGTGTTTATAATAATAATAATCCTTGCATTTGATATAGCGCTTTTCACATCTTATCGACATCCCAAAGCGCTTCACAGAATATACTGTAAAGTGAATTGACCGTATATATTTGTGGGCGAATTGCGGCAGCCATATGCGCACAGCAGTGTCCCACACACAGTCGTGGATTGAAATGACCAATTTTACTATTGTGGTTTTTTTGGGAGGGATTATTATTAGGCGTGTGGAGTAAGGAAACTTGCCCAAGGTTTCGCCCTGACCTGCCTGGATTTGAACACAGGCCTACCCAGCTTGGTCTCCCCAGCTTGCAAGACATGACTGTTTTCCCAGAATCCCGAGGCTGCTCTAATGTGTCCTTATCTCTACAATGTTGACTTTCGCTTGCAGAGACACCAGTTTGAATGGATTTCGACACCTCTTTTGCAGTCCAATGTCCAAGCTGGTCGGTGGCTAGAAGATAATGATCCTCAGTGACATCAGAAATTGTCATGACAGTGAATGACAAGCCAAGCAAAGAGTAGAGAATAGTTAAGAGGGCTGGAATAACATGGTTTATTTCAATTGCTGTCAGTGATTAAGTATTACTACAAAGACCTGTACAGTATTTTCGTTGGAACACTAAATAATGTCTTTTACACACACAAAAAAACCACTTACGAGTCTGAGCAAAATCATCCTGTCTGGTTTCCCCGCCCTGAAAATTTCTCAAGGCTCACTGCTTTATCTTCGCAACAGAGTGAAAATAGGATTTTTGTAATTTCAATGGTTTTAGGATTTCTACCTAGGGCAGAAAGCAAATGTCACATTTTAAACTGTATATGAAGGAAACCACAGTGCCCAAGGTTAGGAAAGCAATGTAATGCAAGTACATTCGTACATTTGTTCATTTTCCAAAGGTGTATTCCTTATGGGATGGAGCCCAAAGTGCACAACGGCACGGACTGGTTGGACTGAATGGCTGTAATGTTCTGTGTAATTCAATAACCTATCATGAATACTGATTGTTTCTCTGCCCTGTCCACGATAGCAAATGGTTAGCTGTCAGATGGATGCTGATCAAACGAGAAAGACGATCAGATAGGCAGTTTATAATTATTTTTAGCCTCAGTGGATTTTTTTGTACAATGTACCTTGGATGTAATCTATACAGATTACCTTTTTTCACATTCCGTAACTTTGTGGTCTTATCAGGGCCACACTAATTGCAATGGGACAATAAAATTATGAATTAACCGTAGGGAACAAATCTGTAATTGTTTAGGTAGCTCAATTTTAACTGTAGAAAAAGTTAAATAGAATCTTCATTCTCGTCTAATCCTATATAAGATTTCAGTAAATATGGTCAAATGTAGGACACTAAACTCTTACATTTAGGTTGACATTTATTCAGGTTATGAGTTAAGTGACTTTCCCCCCCCCCACTCACCTTATTCAAACACAATTATTTGCAGCTAGTTGATAGCATGGCAATGTTATGGTTTTAAATGAGGGCATCGTCAAAACATTCTATGGGGGAAAAGAGACAAAATTCTGGAAGAGGCAACAGGATATATATGCATGTTTGTATCACAGTGCATATAGTTTTTCTAATCGATTGTACTTACTGGTGGTCAAACTTTCAGTTATCATTTGTGATACTTTTGCTACATTAATAAAATGATCCTACTTTACATTTTTTGGCCAACATTGTGTTTCTGGATAGTTTAATTTTTTAATGTATTTTCCGCCATTCGCTTAAATTAAAAATGAGAATTTTTTCAAATGAAAAAAAAGCTTGTTATTGATTATGTATGGTGCTCTGGCCTAAAGCTATATATCTTGTTTAAATACATGTTAAAATAGCATAGCTTTGCTATTCTATGCCTTGAAAAATAGTATACTTAATGCTGTTCTTGCATGGGTCTGTGTGTGTTTTTGTGAAGCAAAGTGCTGGTGTGGGAGCAATGTCTGTTCACATTGCTAAAAATGATCTTGAGTTTCCTTTCTACCGAGGTTCAGCAGGAATTGAGGGAAAATTAAGCAGCTGTGTCTGCCTCAAGTTTACTGCTTTCAACAAAAACATTTGCTAAGCGTATTCAACCAATATAAATGTTGAATAAATAGAACAAATCTGTTTTAATGTGTGAATGTTCAAGCAGTTCGGTTTCAGATGACTTTATGAAAACCGAATGAAAACTGTGTGTTTAGTTGACAGTGTTATACAAACTAGTGGGACTGGGCAGGGGTGATTCTCATATTGCTTAAGCAAATGTTTTTTTGTGAAAAAAAAGTCTTGGTTCTCAGTGATTCAATCAATCATTCAATTGGGAAACCAAACTTTTTAATATATATATTTGAAAACACAGCAAGTTTATGGGGTAAATAAGCAACTGGCATAATGCACGCTGGTATTTTTCTAAGAGTAAGAAAAGGTTTAGAAAATGATGTGGTGTGTATGACTTGCTGTGGTGCAGCAGAGCAATATGTTGGCCACGATAAGAGTTTGGCTTGGAGTGTTGATGCTGTAGCTTGCATTTTGATATTCTCATTACCAAGTGACATAACCTATAAAATGTTCTGCATGTATTTATACGGTTCTTGTGTTGGAATGAATAGTCAAAATAGCTTCTTCCAGAAGTCAATCGACTTACAATGTAGTACATTCAGTGGGAAGCAGATGTTTAAATAAATCAGAAGTGATTTAACAAAACCTAGTATGATTCTAGAAGCTTCAGAGTATTTTTTTACCAGCAACCTGCATTTGTGAATCATGGATAATTGCAAGCTTTGTGTTTTGAAAGAATGCATATTTTGTCCCATTAGTTTATGAATAAGTTTTTTTTAAATCTTGTTGTAAATAAAGTTGTCATTTTTGTTTATTTTGAACTATGCAAATGGATCCAATTTCAGTTCATCTGTGTTTTAGTGAAATGTGTTTTTGGAAGATGCGTAAACCATTTTTGCAGTAAATAAAAACGTGGAATGCAGTTTCTCCTCTTTCCTGTTGAGCAAAATTCAAAGATGTCACTTGAGAAAATACAAATAAAAATACTGATGAATGCGGAAAAAAACAAACTTGGCTTTCTGTTACTGATGCCCTGTAAATCATTCTGCATTTACAACTCCAATGTTTAATTTAACCTACAAATGTATTCACGTTTCAGTGCTTTAAGACGTCCTCCTGACCTGAAAAGAGCTATATAAATGTAATTTTGTCGTTTGCTGTTACAGAAAACTGGCACTTTTGAGATGTTTCAATGTGATTGGAAAATAAAGCTTTTTGATGTAGAAAGATGCCATTCCAATGCCGAAATTTAGGCTTGCTTAGTTGAATTCAACCCAAATGAATACTTTCAAAAAGTAAAATGAAACCAATCGGATGTTTCACCAATTAATAGGTCTTCTAGTTGTTATTTCTCCAGTTTATTTATTTTAATAAATTTAGAAGGTGGCAAAAATCTGCCAGCTTCAAACTGTGCTTTAGAGAATCTAAATCCAATAAACACATTTATTGGATTCATTTGACCAATTTTAAACCTTCAACAGAGCATACTGAACACATTAGGTAAATTAAATGAATCTTAAAGACAGAAAAAGCAGATATCCACTTGTGACGTCTGAAGTAATTCGGGCTTAATTTTCGGCATTTAAAATTCAGCAGGGAACTAACTAGAGTATATAGCAGAAAACTAAAGAAACAGATGGCATAAACACGAGTTTCTAATGAGTTTAGATTAAAACTCTTCTATATATAAGGGGAATTTAACTTCTCAGTGGTGCACAAACATCTCAGGACTGATTGTTTACTTCCTTGTATAAAAAAAACCTTTAGACTAATTAATTCACCAAACGTTAACAGTATACGTATAAACTAAACCAAATTAGCACCTGCCACAACCTCACTTAGCACTTACCAAACAATCCTGAGGCATTGAAAACCATGTATGCTGCAAACTTAGGCTGTGCTACTGATGGGATTCAGTGCACTAAAAGAAAGCACAAAGTTTTAATTAAAACAATCCAGTTCTAATCAAATCAAAGTGTTAAATACAGGAAAAGCAGATATGCACTACTGAAGTCATCTGGGCTTAATTTTCTGCATATAAAATTCAGCAGGGAAATAACTATACAGCAGAAAACTATATATACAGCTGAGATAAACACTAGTTTCTAATGAGTTTAGATAAATGTATTTTATATACTAGGAGAATTTAAGTTATTTGGGGGGGGAATGGGAAAGAAATCAGAAAATGTCAATAAACAATTACCTGAAGAAGATTGGAAATCTTATCCACTGCAAAGGATTCAATATTTTTATTTCATCAGCTAGAACTCAGAAGTAACTTAAATATACTGCTGCCATAAACATCAAGTTTCTAATGAGTTCAGATTTCTCATATATTAATAATATATAATAATTGAAGCTAGAATTCTTTGAAAAACAAACCTCCATGGAACAACCATGTGTGAAGCAACATTCAACTACTGGGTTGAAAGAACATGAACAAGGGTAAACAAATAAGATATTTATTAAGTTTAAATTGCAAGTTGCTCATCACTACATTTTGACAAGATTGTTAAACCTTCAAACATATATTAACCTATTTCTCTCGCGCGCAAGGCAGATGACGGCTGGACAATGGCAGTGGTTTGCACTATTACACTAAAACATGGTACTTGGTTTCAAAAAATATGCAGTGCATTATGTCTGTTTACATTGAAAAAAATCAAAACAATATTCTTTTGTGCAGGAAAGGGGGGATAAAACCTACATATTAATATTACCAGGAATACTAAAGGTGGGATGCTGAGAGGTTGGAATTTTAAATCAGCCGTAAATTCCAACAGTAGGCAGACACACATCATGATCTGATGATTGCAGGAAGTGCAAAGAGAACCTGTTTCACAGAGACATCCTCATTCATCAATACTGTCTAAAACCTAGGAATGTGTCCCTCATAATCTGACCCCAACCATTTCAACAACAAAAACAACTTGTATTTATATAGCGTCCTTCACGCGGGGGAATAGCGTTCCGGAAAGCTTAATTCACGGCTTTCCCCAAAACCGCAATCCAACTTATTTGACAGCAAACAAAGGTACCTCAAACAAAAAATTAAAAATATATAACTTGCATTTATATAGCACCATCCAAACCGGGTAGCATCCCGGAGCGCTTAAGTCTAAAATAGAAAATACTGCGACTTCAAACCGAATCTTCACTTTTTGGTCAGGTTTCATCAATTTAGTAAAAAAAAAATCACACGGCACCAAGAAAAACAAGCGTGCTCAAAATATGTACAAATAAATTATAGATTATGCTGTTAAAATGACTGAGAAGAATCTGCAGCATTCCTCAAATCAATTTGTCTTTGATAAAATTGTAGAACTGGATATGGGTGCGCACAGGAAGAAGCAATATTGAATTCCTCAATTTAGAGTCACGTTCAAATGCTAATACTTCACCAATGAGCAATGGTTAGAGATCAGGTCAAAAGTACACATAGGAAGGATATTTTGAGAGGTGTAAATTACAGGAAGATAAATAATAAATATAAAGGGCAATGAAAATGCTACTAAAGATAAATGATAAATTGATTAACAGTTGAAGAATTTTATGCATCACATGCAATTCAGCCAGTTTGACAGGAGCTTACAACTAAAGAGGATAATTACCCAATGTAAGTTTGTATAACCATAATAATTGGCTGCACACAGACAGGACAAGGCATTTTACGCTTATGCAAAGTTTTCGCACATGCGTAGCATGCTACAAGATGCCCCATTTTTCTATGGATAATATTTCCAGTTCTGGGACGAACCCCACAAATAAGACAGGGTCCCAAACGCTGCCTTCTGGATTGCAAGGCATCCTCGTATTGTCTCTTTACAGTTTTTCCTTCTTTGCCCATAGATTCAAGTTCCTCTTTACTTCTCCACAAGCTAGAAGTGGATGGTTGTGAGAGATTGTCCAATGATTCTGAAGAGCCACACGGAGTACTTGTCACTTCCTCTTTGCACGTTAGGTCTTTACTTTGAATCAATGGCTCTGAGACGGACCTCTTGGAGTGGGGAACGTCAATACCGTCATCCGGCTCGTCCTCTACAATGGCAATTGGTGGGCCTGATGTGGAACGTGTGAACTTGGGGCATTTAAGGTGCCAGCCGCTACGGAGAGCCCAACACCGCAGGCAATACTGCTTCTCCAAAGGATTATCGTCTCCACACTTGCTGCACTTCCAAGAGTTCTAGAAGTTAAAATAGGTATCTCAAATTTTTTTCCCCCAAAAAAAAACAACCAACAGTAGCAATGTTATATCAAACTGTGGAAACCATGTTTCCACGACAAAACCACGTTTTACATAACACACAAACAGCAAGAATGCCTTTGGCTTCTACTCGACTGCATTAACAGCTCCACTGATGTCCAAGATCATTAAATGTCCTAATGATTTATCATAACAAAGGCTTCTCTTTGCATTACTGTAACAGTTGCCGTTTCATTGAGATTAATAGTCTGACTCACATCTGAGATTTCAGAGTCGGTGTCATCTCCTGAATCCGGCAGATCCTTACCAGCTTCATAAATTGTAACTTCAATAACCTACGAGGGTAAAGGAGGGGAACATAAGGGGGAGAAAACAGCAAAACAAGTCAGAACAGAAACAATACCAAAGATAGCTGTGACTAAATAGCTGGCAGTGTAAGTCACTATTAAATGCAGGGCAACGCTTACCTTGTCTACTTGAAGCTTAGGGTTACCATCAACTTTCACTTTGATCTGTGCTCACGCTGGTGAAGAATGATTGGGCTGGGAATTTTGTTTTTGAACATTTCACCCAGTGATCGGACCAAAGCACTCCTGGGTCATGGTTCAAATGTACTGCTGAACTCTGTCTGCATACATTGTATATTGACATACGCCTCACAGAGAGAGGCACGGCCACACTACACCAGTGTGAAACCTTCCCACACTTCATCTTTGTGGTTGCTATAACTGAGCTTGTTGAATTAGAAGCAATCTCTGCTACATTCAGGGCATTTAACTGAGTCAATTGCCCACAAGCTCTAATAGCCTCCGGCTCCAAAACCCAAAGACAAGCATCTTCTTCAGTCAGGAAAGAGAGCAATTTAACCTGAGACACACAATGACCAGGGGGTAAAGTAAATTTGACTGGCTACTGTCATCAGTTCTCATCAATATACAAAAAACATTTGTGTTATTTGGACTCTTAGCTCTCCGCCCTCTGTATTTTGGCAATTATGCCAATTTCTGCTCCAATAATTCAGAATTCTAATCGTTTTGAAGTACAAGCTACTGTACCATGTTACAATTACCACTTTGTGAATATTTGAAAAAGAACTACAATCAATTATTTCTTGGAAAATCTCAGCTATTAGTTTGGTACCATTCAAATTAAATATATTTAAGAGTTCAAACTGACATAGAAATCAAAGCTGTTTCTCAAATTAGAAAGAGAAAGGATCTTCAATTAATATCTCGTGTTTTTACTATGTCACAGTAGATTGAAGTTCTAGGATGTGCCTTCTAAACTCAAACTACTGACTGTAGGGGTAAACAAGGTGTCATGTCATTCACTAGAATTCAAATATGACCTGCTCAGTCTGTTTCATTCTGAGGTTAAGCATTAGTGGAGCAATTTTACATTTTTTAAAATAGCTAATCCTCCTCTTTTTCAACTTTGCAAACAGCAGATTTACTGGAATCATAAAATAAAAGCTTATCTTGTTTGACATCATCACACATGATTCAGGCATTTTTGTAAGGGATGAATGGTGGCCTTTTTGATAACTTTGTAGGTGTGGCAAGTACATTCCATCAGAAATGGATTTGCTCTAACAGTCTACCGACCTCTTTGGGATCCGTGTTCTTGTCTTCCACTTTCTCCTCCTCCTGGTCGCCTCTTTCTTTTGGATGAATGGCTTCCTCTTTGATATCTGCATTGGCTTGATCGTGGTCAGGTTCATTCAAAAACCACAGATCATCAGTGGAGTCGGATACAATGGCAGTGTCTATATCCTAAGGATCAAAGAGGCTTCAATATCCCTGGTTGGTTTGTAAACTTGGTGCAGAGGATGGCACTCAGCAACAAGGTCTTATAAATGGAGAGAAAATATCTATTTTCTATGAATAAGGACCACTCTACCTGGTTACTATGAATATCTGTTGATCCACTTTTTCTACTTCCATAGTTACTTTGCAAACTTTGTATAAACCACCAAGGCAACCCTGCTGCATCCCAGTGATCTGAAACAGTCTCACTTCTCTGCCTTTTGGATTGATGTTCAGGGTCATCATCTGCATCCAAATCATCTAGAACAAAAAAACATAATTCAACTTTTAGGAAGGAATTAAATGCAGCGATCCAAATAAAATTATTTTTTGTAATAGAAAAAGTAAAATCATTTAATTTGCTAGATATGAAGCCCCAAGCATACACTTGGTAGAAATTCAACCTGAGATAGCTCTGAAACCGGATTCACATAAATCAACCGCAAGTCTATATTCCCAATCTCCCCACTGCAACAGAAACAGTTATCTACCAGTGTCCTCGTGTAACTGGGAAAGTGAATTGTCTGAGTCAGGATAACTATTAATGTCACCGACACTGGGAGGCTGGAAATGAGGCATGTCAAGGATCAGATGGCCCCCACTTTTGTTCTATTCTATTCCTCTCAAATAAACACATAGAATAGTACCACTCCAACTAACCTGATTCAGAGTTCTTTCTTTTCAAGTATGAGGTAGCTGAATTTGATACATTGCAGACAGTTTCTTCTTCACTTGTCTCCCCTGGTAGGCACTGTGTGCGGAAGAAAGGTAAGGGACAAGTGTTTACAACAAATATCCTCTACAAGTTTAATAGGACGTACCAGTTCTACGCAGCCACTGACTTTCATGTGTTTTTAAAAAGGCAGAACCCAGGTTGGACACTCCAAAACCCCTTTGAAACGAAGGCAATGATCTCAATTTATAAATCCAAAATTCTATATTCAGATTTTAGAATGTGATGTTTTGAAATAGTACTTTTTTCCCTCAAAATTATTAAACCTAATGAGGGTTGTGTATAGAGCTGGTCACAAAATGAAGGATGTCAATTAGGAAATAAAAATCTGTAGATAGCAATAGGTATTATTCAGATGCCAGTTTCACAGATACAGTAGTTTACATGGAATACAGAAAATAGGCATCGGGCCAATTGCAAAATTGCACCCTTTGAACATATTTACATGATTTGATGAGGTTACTTTCCAATTTTCAGCCTTAATGAAGTGGTAATTTAAGACATTTCACTACAGTGCATAAACACCAGGCAAGCTGCCTTAAGAGCTTGACTCATAAGTAGAATAATTTCCCAAATAAAACATTCCAATCTCTTCCATTCTTTTCATTATTTTGTTCAATCATGAAAGGCTTAGTGGATAATCATTGTTGAGAACAGATGAAAACAACAAATGGCACTTTTTAGGTCTATAGCCCAACACAATTTATTTCAGCCCAATTTTTGTTTTGTTTTTTTACAAATATTTGATGTCTACTTTTCCTTGCACAAATTATACAAAATAGCTAACCCAGATAAGAAAGGAACCTCTTTTTTATGGCAGCACATATAGACAACATTGTCTGGTAAATCAAACACCAAACCTCAGAGCTGCATCAGAGCATAGCTTCACAATAGAAAAAAGCCTCCATTCACCCTCAAACTTATCAAAGAATTTAAGGGAATCAGATTTTGCCTTTTAATGGACAAGGAGTTCAGGGTACACGTGGTTTCTGCCATCTTCCACAAGACAAGTCAAGTGAATAGAGAAGAGGTGCTACATCCTCCAACACACAGAGAAGAGAACTCTGAAGACAGAACAGAGAAGAGGGCTCTGTCCCTCCTGTCTGCGAGCCTAGACAATAATACTGTACCCTCAGACAGGAAGTACAGAGACGGGGCCACTCTGTACAAAACGAAGATATCACGATAGTTTTACCTTCAGGTGTTCTTCTCTCAGAGGCAGGCAATTCGCTTCCTTTACAAGTGTACGAGTCTGAACAGCATCTGTATTACGGGTAAAAAAAAGAAGACACCTTCCCCAGTAATAACCATTCTCACAAGTCATTGGAATTTATCGTGCATTGCCGGTCAATCAACCAGTCTTTGATTCATTATCGATGAGGAGGTTATACTACTACTGCCTAAGGCCAAGCTATCACCATATGCTTTTTCTTTGAGGTGGGGAGAGGAAAATTGTGAATGCTATTTATATATTTTATTGAAATTCAAAGCTGAAATAATGTGGCAAAATTAACTTTATGGATAATGACTATAGAAATCCTGATCGAATGCATTGCATTTCCACAGTAAAATGGGGAAAATCTTTCAAATCTGCACTAAATTGCACAGCTTCGATAATGCAATTTATTATGTGTGCATATCAAGTTTGATATTTTAGTGCGTGGTTTATTAAGATACTGAGCACTCTGCAAAACCAAAATACAAATTGAACAAACTAGTTTTTGTGCTTTTACAGCCCTGGGATTCCCCCAGAGGCATACTTTATAAAGTTTAGTGACATCTACTGGTAGATAATGAGCACTTCATGAACCTGTTTTTTTTTAAATGCATGATCCAGAGAAATTCAACAAGCAGAGTGCCACTCAAAGCTTTCATTGCAAAATATAATTCAGCCAACAGTGGTTATGGCTTCATGAAAGGTACAATGTGTGCACATTCAGGTCACCAGCTGAGACCTGATGGTACCAGCACACAGTTTAGGATCGTGGAACACTAACACAACGGGTGCCAAACTCATTCAACCTTCAAAGCCAGACAAGCAAAGAAGCAGGACCCAGGGCAAAGAAGCTGGAATCTAGCTAAAAATAAAATGGCTCCCAGCCACATCACTTGAGAGGAGAGCACGAGAATTGTGTGGCAGTAAGTAGATCCTATTTAACTCCTTTTCCTATTTCTGGAGGCAGGTAACTATCGAAATAATTTGCAGTCCAATAAATAAGTCTTACGTGAGAATCAAGTTTAAATCCACACATTCATTGACACTCCAACTCGCATCCATTCCCCTACATCCCTGGAAAGTTTCACCATTTCTTGGCATTTTCACAAAAGTAATGATCGACTTTATATCAAAGCTAGCAAAGCCAATCCATTTCTGCATAGGTGCACATTTTGTCATCCGCACATGAAGCAGCACCGATGCCTGCTGCCAGGATCAGACCAGGTGGAAGGACAATGCAAGGCAGCAAGGAAACCAACATAGAACAGCAAACAATAAAATAAACATGTTTAGTTGAAGAATATTGCAACTTATTTTCAGCCATTATAGGTTTTCCTACTTCCCCTCCCTTTCAACAGCAAAGCTTGGAGCCTTTAAGACAACAACAACAAATTGTATTTATAGAGTGCTTTTCACATTGGGAGGATTTCGATGGCACTGGACAGTGAAGGATTTTGCACTTAAGCTGGGAGACAGGAGTCAAGAGGGGTGGAATTGGGAGGATGATCGAAGGCATAGTGAAAGAGGATGGAAGGTCTTGAGGACAGGTCATGGCGTGGTGTGGAGTTTAAGACAGTTGAGGGTCGAAAAAGAAACCAAGTTTCCATACTGGCTTGGTGAGATGAAGAGTTCACCCATGAATAGTGATGCTGTCAGACCTAAGGTGAGGAGGCGCTGACAGGAGCCAAGAAAGAAGGCCTTGGTCTTGTTGGCATTCAAATGGATAAGACAACTTTAATGTGCAGCAATATTATTCGATATATAGCATTTTATTTTTATGAGCATTTACAAGAAACTAACCACACAAATTCACATTTCATTGTTGAAGCTTTTTCCTTAACTACCTGCCCCAATACATCACTCACCAGTTTCCTATCAATACAGATTTAACCACATTTTTATGCTTTACTACACAAAGATTAGAAATAACATACCATGAAAGTTCGAAGGTATCAGGTTTCTTGAAAGCATTTCATACAATTGGCTGTAAAAAAAATATTGTATAATTTAGCATGTTTTGTTGTACACTGCAATACTATAATGATTTCCAACTAGCAGAAGCTTCAGAGTTCTACAATACTGTACTTAGATAAAGGGAATAATAGTTTTTTTTACCTGGGAACTTTAACAGAGAAGCTCTCGACTCCAAATACTTTACCCAGTGGATCATTTCCGCAATATACTATGTGCTGCTGCTGTTTATCATAAAGTTGCTTTAACATTATATACTGGCCGAGATGATGCATTACCTGCAAAAGTAATAAATAGATCAGAATTCACCCATTTATCACCGCAAAAGTCCAAATTAGTTTGCCATACACGTGTATGAACACCTAAAAAAAAAACCTTCATGCAAGGCCAAAAGACTGAACTGCAGTCTTTTGGGGTATTCTATGCAGTAACTTTCCAATCTTGGCTCAATGATCGTCTATAATTCTACCACAGCTGCAATGACATGCATGACCAGTGTATGCAAAAGGTGTAGCTCGAGCTGAATGACACACCACCTTGAAGGCAAATCCCTGCAAAATAGTACGACAAATACTGGTCTTTGATAAATGAATTATCCAATGAGATATCCTGGCTACATAGGGTGTTCTCACTTACAGATGTTCTCAAAAGACCCAAAACCTAACACTGTGGGTGAAAAGGAAATGTGAGAAATAATAGGGCCAAAATGACAGTGTTCAGGTGCTCATGCCCTCAAACATCTGGTTTAGGTTTCCCAAACTCAGTGCCATCTCTCATAACTAAAAGTAATCAATCAGTTGTTAGATAATAAGAACTCCCTCCGTGGGACAAAAACAGTATATTCAAACAACGCTATGCATACTAGTATGCTATATATGCATGCTATATGGGTGTGGAACTACAGTACATTTCAATACTGTACTCCATTCTGTGCTGCAAATTTTAATAATATTAACTTGAGCATCAGAGCTACCTATTCCATGCACAGCAAGGCAGATTTTAAATATGTTCAGTTAGAATTTTACATAGCAGCTAGTTGTATTTTCAAGAACCACATTTTTTCACTTTCTTTTACCTCCTTGAATGTGAAGATTTCTCCTGATGCACCTGCTTCGTGAAGAATATTCAGCAGAAGAGGCTTTGGCCTTATCTATACAGAGGAAAACAATGTACAGTACTGTAGATTGAAATATTTATTAAAACAATGATAATCCATAGCTGTTAGCCACACTGGGTGTTCATGTTCTTCAAATAATAAATGCAGAACAGTGGGAATGGAACTATTTGTACTTAACAAATACTTAAATAGAAAGCATAGGATTACATAGTATGTACAGCATCAAATCAGGCCATTCAGTGCACGGATGGAATCTTGTAGCTCAGTGGTTAGAGCACTCGCCTCATAAACTTGAGACCTGGGTTTGATTCCAAGCAGGGCAAAACCTTGTGCAAATTTCCTTACTCCACATGCCTGATCATAATCCCTCAATTATACTACAAATAAGCCTCCCAATCTTCCCACTCCATTCCCTTTTCTCTTTATATGCAAATGTTCATGCATTTGAATAATTCAAATTAGCAAGCTATTTGAAACAGTATATCACCACTTTACCTAACAAAGTGAGCTTTCTAAAGGAAGGCAACATATTCAATAAATTTTGCTCCACTGAAATATAACATTGCCTCACTTTGTAGTGGAACTTTGCTGCAATGCAGTACTGTACACTTTTTTTTACCATTAATGGAATTAGCAAACCTCATCAGGCTGTCATAATAAATTCTCATTAGATGTTTCTACTCACTCAATCCCTGGCACCTACCTCCCTTCCGATTTCCTCACCCCCCCAAACCATCACCCACTTGCCTTGCTTGTCACTCGCACCCCCTGGCCCACCATCAGAGGTCGCACTTTCAGCCACTATGCCCGCAAACTCTGGAACACTCCCTCAATCCCCCCGCCTTGTCCCCTCTCTTCCCCTTTCCAAGTCCTGAATGAAAAACTTCCTCTTCAACCGTGCTTCCGGCTACCTACTAACCCCCTGGCTCAGAGTCTGCCTGCGACATTGCTAAGCACGCCGAGTTGCTACTTGGCGTGGAGGGCTACATGCAAGTTGTTGTTGTTCCCATAAAGGTTGTGCAAATTGAAAATATTAGGAAAACTGATTTTTTTTTAATCTACAAAAGTTTACAAGTTTACAAATGCACTTTAAACAATTTATCGGTTAAGGAAACATAAGGATTGGTGGTGAAATGTTACTGTTTTTGATAGGAACTGTTTTTGATCCCAGAGCGTAATCATAACAACAACTTGCATTTATATAGCAACCTTCAACGGGGTAGTCTAGGCGTGCTTAAACTCGCGCCTATTGCTAGCACTATAGAATTTAACAAACTTAAGTAAATGGAGAATATAAACAGCTCTTTTTAAATTCAAGAGATTGCTGTCAAAAGAATTGGCATTTATGATAAAAGTTACTGACCTTTTCTGCGGGATTGCCAAATGTGGTATCAGATGATGGGTATGGATCAGAGGTTGAAGCCGTTGTCATTTTGGCAGTGAAACAGCTAGCTGAAAGACGAAAAAATATAACTTTTTGGTGATCACTCAAAAGAGCCACGGTTCTGAACCGTAAGAGCACATTAAAATGTCTTAATCCAATGAAGAATACCAGCGCGATCGAAGTTGTAGCTGTCTCACCCTCTTTCACTAAATGTTCAAAACGTCCCTTTTAAAATTCACCTGTTCTGAATGATTCGGAATTACTTGCATTTGTATAGAACCCCTAATGCAGGGCAGCATCCCAGGACATCCTAGAACAAGTCAGGACATGTACCTGTAAACTCCCTCATCACACATATGGCAATTTAGTTGACAGTAGCAGCTGAGTTGACTGTAATCCCTGTGAGTTTCCACTTATTTGGGCACAGGACAGCCCTTTACAACATCTCCCTCCCCTTTGAGTCCCCAAAAGGCTGCGTGTCTTCCTTAAAAGGTAGCAGCTGCCTTACGTGAAATCCCAGGGCACCATTTGAAAAGAGAAAAGTTTCCCCCAAAGTGGATCGGATTCACCTCCTGGCTATCTGTGGGACATGTGCCATGTGCAAAATGGCAAACTGCGTTCGGCGACCAAAAGACACTGCAGCTGACAGTAATTACTGGGCAGTAGTTTTTGACAGAATAGGCTCGATAACAATGCGGATTATTTTCTTCCAGTCCTAGGTTTCCCAGCTCGCTACCCCCTGCCAACCACCCACCCTGATCCAGCTCAGTGACTTTTAAACGCATCTGTAGTTAACTTCTTAAAACTTTGGCCAGGTTTCCTTACTCGGAAGCTTGATAATAAATCCCATCCGGATTCAATTCACGACTGTTTG
The DNA here is from genome assembly GCA_035084275.1 of Hydrolagus colliei. Lineage (NCBI taxonomy): Eukaryota > Metazoa > Chordata > Chondrichthyes > Chimaeriformes > Chimaeridae > Hydrolagus > Hydrolagus colliei. The sequence goes on along the minus strand of CM068762.1, from coordinate 11,539,872 downwards.
TGGGACCCTGCTGTGGTGGGGGTAGGGGGGGTGGGAGGGGTGGGGAGGGGAGAGGCTCGAGTGGGGAGAGAGAGAGAGAGACGGAGACAGAGGGTGAAGTGAGGAAGGTGGGGTGGGTGAGATTGATAAAAGACTTCTCACGGATAACGAGATTGAGGGATATGGGGATAATAAGGCGCGAAGGTGGAGTTAAGATTAGAATGGCGGGGCTTGAGGGGCTGAATTGGCCTAGTCCTGCTCCTAATTCCTGTGTTTTTACGAGAGAGGGATGTGTGTGTGTGTGTGTGGGGGGGGGGGGGGGGGCGGGAGAGTGATAGTAACATTGAGGGAGGGTGGGGGGGGGGGGGGGGGGGAGAGAGAAGCCGCTTGACCGTTCACCCTGATTTGGCGCCTGAGAGGCCCGGGACCTTCCAGAACTTTCCCAACGTCTCCCCACCTGACTCCCTCACCGTCCCTTCCCCACTCACTCCCTCACCCCCCTCACTCACTCCCTTACCCTCCCTCCTCACTCACTCACTCACTCACTCCCTCAACCCCACCCCTCACCCCCCCCGCCCCCCGGGACGGACAACTCCCCAGTTCCTCTTCCAGTCAGGGTCTAACGACGCGTCGCCGGCGGTAGGTTTTCACTCACTTTTTATTGCACTTCCATAGTGTTGGCGGCGGGCGGTTGGCGGCGGGCTTTCCGCCACCCCACCCCGGCCCACGTACCGCTGTCCGGTTCCCGCCTGTTGGTCTGCGGCGGCGACGCTGTGACGACTGAGCGACGTCGCGTTACTAAAAGTCCCGCCTCCGCCGTCACGCCCCTTCCTTCCCCGTCTCCTAACGAGGACTGGCCACGTACGCGGAGAGCAGTGCACGCAAGGCAAAGTAGTGCGACCGCAGCACGTCTGACTTTTTAAATCAACTCCCCCCCCCCCCCGTTCACTTCTCTTTCCCATTTATACCCCCCCCTCCCCGCCCCCGTGTAACCCTCCGCGCATCCCGCCTCGGCCAATCGCCGTCGAGAGTTGCTAGATTGACGGTCGAATCGTCCAATCACCGACGGCGATACAACTCCGCTCTGACAGTGACGCTCCTTGTCGGGGGGAAAAGTCCTTCATAATGTGGGAGGAGATTGCCCCCCCCCCCCCCCCGCCCCACTCCAATCCAAAACAAATATGCCCATGACACTCCCCCCACACAAGATTTTTCCGATATATAAATCATACCCCTACCCAATCTGTTATTGTATTATTGGGGGACTGACGGACAGACAAGACATTTTGTCTTCGTTAATGTGAGCATTTTGTCCACAAATATTACAGCCAATTCACTTTATGGTACATTCCGTTTTGAAACGGCTAGTAAGAAATGCAATAAAATAAGAAATAAGAATCACTAGACTTTATGGAAAACTCTTTATGATAAATAATAATCTTTGCCTTTGATATAGTGCCTTATGACGTCTTCGATTGGTCTCAAAGTGCTTCAAAGGATATATTGTAAATCACAGTGGCTATTTTGTGGACGAAACACAGCAGCCAATTATGTACACAAATTAATAATCTGATTAATCATGCATCTTGGAGCGTTTTTAACAGTGGCGGAGTCCGATGATTAGCCAGGAGATGGGGAAGGTAACCAGAGGCACATTCAAAGAGGAAGGTCTTGAAGTGAGATTTGAAAATGGGCAGAGGTCTACAAAGGCAAGGGAGAGAGCTCCACAGCACTGGGGGTATAGCGGCTGAAAGCACAACCGCCAATGGAGGGGCGGAAAGGTCCATATTATAATAATAATAATCCTGTTTATTGTAGACATAATCTGAGCATCCTGAAACACAGCTTTTTAAAAACAACTACATTATTTATTTACAGTAAAATATACAGCAGATACACTACACATAATAATAGTAATAACAACCCTTGCACTTGTTATGGCACTTTTCACATCTTCTAGACTTCTCAAAGCACTTCACGCAATATACAGTACTGTGAAACGAATCGACTGTATATTTAAAGCTCCTGTGCTGTTATCAATTTGGTCATGCAATCTGAGACTGTCTGTGGGACAATTGGCTGCTGTCTGTGGGACAATTGGCTGCTGCGTTTCACCCACAAATACACAGTCAATTCACTTTCCATCATATTCTGTGAAGCGCTTTGCGAGTGCTTAGAAGAGGTGAAAAACGCTATATCAAATGCAAGGATTGCTAGTGCAGTATTATTATTATTGTGGGCAAGCACGGAGCAGAAAATATCAAAAAGTCTGAAGCTGTACATTTGAATTGCACATAAAGATGATGTCACGGCAACCCCTTTCCTCGGGTCCCTGTTACTGATATAAAATAAACTCCATAATGATCAGGAGACAGAACAAAAGGCATAACTCTCCGTGGCAGGAGGCAACACGCTATGTATTAAACGGCCTTTGTCATTTTTATGACACTTGAGCAAAATACATTCTGTCACAACGCACTTGCAAATGATTCTCTATGCCAGGCGTGATCTCGTGTAGGCAGGACACACTGTTCAACGATGCATTTGAACTTTTTTTTTAAAAAAAACAACAAAACTGTAACGTCCTCCATTCAGAAGGAATTGCAACAGATTTAACTTCCCTATATTAGGCATCCAGTTTACAATGAATTAAGACATTTTCCAAGGACAAAGCGTCCTGGTTGCATTACGATTAAAGTTCCCTTTCCTTATTCTGTAAAGACACAGGGCACTTCCCAATTGGAATTGCTTTGTTTTCAGTTTAATTGGCTCCGTTTTCGGTATTTCACTGAAAGCGTCTCTTTTTCTGCAGTTTATTTCTTCCTGCGGACCTTGGGCTTTTTGACAGGCCTCAGATAAGGATTGTCAATCATTGTGTCCTCGCCGTTCTTGCTGTTAGCTAATCCCGAGCCTTGCTGCAAAACTGAGTTCTCCTTTTCAGACGTTAATTCTTCCTGGAGACGAGGAAGGAAAATAGCAGCTTCGTTATTTATATTACAGTAAACACCTGTTTATCAGGAACCCTCGGGACCTGGCCATTAACGGTTAAAGTGCGTGCCGGATATTCAGCCAAAAACACCCACAAATTATTATTTTTAAAATTATGCCAGATAAATTCCGGTTAATCGAATGTGGACTTTTTTTGGGAGGTTACAGTTATACGGAAGTTACGGTTGATCGGGTAAACAGGCTTTTACTGTACATAGCTCGTGAGAAATATTTCCCTTTAACTGTGAATTTGATTTGACTTATTAAAAACCCCCCATGAAATAAAAGAGGCTGAACAAAAGCACTAAAGTGCGTGGCAGTAATCCCAAAGCAATCATCTCAATTCAATGTTGAGATTTTCTGACATCTGAATTAATTACTATTAGGTACAGTTCAGCTCATTTGCATGGTAAATAGCCCCTCCACATTCCTTTGACTGTCTTTATCATCCCATGCTTGTCTTTTGAATAATAATCATAATTCTTGCGTTTGATATAGTGCTTTACACGTCTACTGGACGTCTCAAAGCGCTTCACAGAATATACTGTAAAGTGAATTGGCTGTATATTTGTGGGCGAAACGCGGCAGCCAATTGCGCGCAGCAGTGTCCCCACAAACAGTCGTGGATTGAAATGACTAATTAATTATTGGGTGGTGGGGGTTTTTTAATCGAGGGATTATTATCTGGCATGTGTACATTGAAATCAGATCCACTTTTAGGGAAGTTTCATTGTTCAAAACTTAATAAAAGTACCTCAGTTCAAACTGATCGGTTTACATTTTACAGGGTACACATTTTTTCGAATTTATTTGCGCTGTACGTCAAACTGAATAGACACACCCTGTGTACACCTTTCTTTTGTATTACGACATTACACACACAGGCCAACTGTAGCAATGAAGTGAAACGTACTAGATTTATGTTGAGTGCGATGTTATCCGAATCATTCTGATCATCCTGCTCCGAGGAATCAGTCTCCTCCATCTGTTGCAGCTCTAGCTCAGATGGTAACAAGGCGTTCAGGTAGGGAATTGTTGAAGTCTGTGCAGCGATCACTAAAATAAAAAGACTCCCCATGAAAACCGATACAACTTGTCAGACCAAAAGTCACCGAACACCGATCTTAAACGCTTATTTCCTAATTCCTACAATGACACCTTTAACCGGAATGGAGAGTGGCAGAGTGCAGGATATGACAATGCTCAGAAATTTGAATAATAATCCTTTACATTTGATAATGATCCTTGCATTTGCCTTATTACCCTCTTCGCGACGTTTCATTTTGATACAGTGCTTTTCACATCTTCTAGACATCACAAATAATATCTTCACACAATATACCGTAAAGTGAATTGACTATATATTTGTGGGCGAAATGCGGCAGCCAATTGCGCACAGCAGCGTCTCCACAAACAGTCGTGGATTGAAAATGACCAATTTATTATAGTTTTTTTTTGGGGGGGGGGGGGGGGGTATGGATTATCAGGCATGTGTATATGGAGTAAAGAAACTTGCCCTGCACCTGTTTGGATTCGAAACACAGGTTTGAACAAATGGTCGAGAGCTGGTCAAGACTGAAGACATTTTCATTCACGCGCGTGAGCGATGCACTGTATCAAACAGGCTAGGAGCCAAAACTTCTCAGATGCAAACATATACAATAATAATATTACTTGCATTTGATACAGCGTCTTAACGCATCTCCAAGTCATCTTATTATTATCTTACTCTCTTCTGCCCGACAGGACTTTTTTGTTTGTTATAAATAACTAAATGATCCGCTTACGTGGGAATGTTGTAACATCATCTTTAAACAGGCTCTGCGTTTCCCCCGTCTTGGCCATAAACCTGGTCAGAGCTCGTTCCACGTCTCTCCTCTGCGAGGCAGCCTTCTCCCTCAGCACTTGGTAATCAGAAACCGGCTCTCTGATAGTCTTAGATTGGAAAATAAGAATAGATATATTACATGTCTCCTAGACTGTGTCTCAAAGCGCTTCACAGAATATGCTGTAAAATTAATTCACTGTGTATTTGTGGACGGATATCTTATGTATGTTATATACACACACACACACACAAGCGCGTACAATAAACATCTAGCTCTATTCAGGTTCTGAAAGCAGCGAGATTTTTCAGAACAATTAGCACGAGGGATGTCCATAGCCTTGGGATGTGCTCCCAAAGTGAAAGGCACTTGTATGTGCATTACATTGAGATGCTGTAAATATTCTCAAACGACTTCTTCGCGAGAGACCTAAATGGACTTTCATGCCAATGTTTCTAGCTTGCAGATGTGCTGCTCTGACGAGCCACGTGGCCATACTCACAGGAGTCTTTATGTAAGTGTGAGGATCCGGGAACTCGGGAAAATGGCTTGGGATGTACGATGGATGTGGCCTTTTTTGTCCGGTGGACAGCGCCCGGGGTGTAGCTGGAGTATTTGTAACTGGAGCTGTAACGGGAAAAAAAAAAGCAAAAATTACAACTGGTTGAAAGAAATGGATGATTGACAATTAGCTGGATATTCACACCGGCTCAAATCCGGAGCAAATGTTTTGTTCACTTTCGCGTACGGCAATCCTCTGAACACAAGCCTGGATTGTCACAATAATAGCCGCGGCAAATGATCGCCAGCCAATATTCTTCACCAGATAATTCACAGCCACGAGGCTGATTAAGGATCGGAGACACCTCAGGAATGACTGACGTACTCCAAAAAAGAACCTCCCTCCTCCAGTTCTCCGTTACAACAGAAAGGAATGTAACACTTCGTGCAACACCACAAGCCCATCGTAGCCTAATTCAACCAATTTATTATCGGGTTTTTTTTGGGGGGGGGGGGGGAGGGTACGGATTATTACGTAATGTCCTGGAGGCTGCCAGCAAGTAGAACAAAAAAAATTCCGGTTTAGAATAAATCCGACACTTCTGATTGAAGAGATTAAGGCTGCCGTTTGCAGCAGTCAATACTAGAAGCAAACATACTCACGAGCAGTAATAACCATCCTTTGAGAGCGTTTGGCATAAGCTTGAACTGTGTCCACGTTAAAACCTGATGAACAGAAGAAGTGTGAAGATGTTTTATACTGGATTATATTCAATATTTTGCTTCAATTGGATGCGACTGCACAAATAGAGATTCAGTAAATTATTGTTAGCCAAACCCCGAGCCCGTCAACTAGGAGGGCACTGCATTTTACTTTTATTAATCTATCTATGCATTTCTTCCCCCGCCCCCACCCCGATTAACGACCTGTCAGCTGCCTCTATCATTTCCTTGTACAAGGAAATTATGAATTGTTTCACACACGCACCCATTTCTGCCAATGTCACCACAATGTCCGACAGGGTTGGCTGTGTTCTTGCTGAATGCTCGCAATATACTTTAGGCACTTCGACCGATTTCACAAAGATCTAGGAGGAGAGGTGCGGGGGGAAAAAAAATGAGCTGAAAGGCTGAAAGGTTTCCAAACAACAGACCTAGAGAACCAACGGAAGAGGCACAAAAGTCGTGTCGGTGCGAGAACACACAGGGCATGTCTTCAAAATGATCAACAATTACAACAAATCGCATTTATATACCGCCTTTCACGTTGATCAATCCTATATATTGGGACGTCCTCCCGACGTGAAAGGCACTGTATAAATGTAATTTTGTTGTTGTATTACAGACAATTTGCTGTTCATTTTTCAGCTGCATGCAGCTAAACTTTCCGCCTGTCTGCAGATAGGACATATTTGGAGTGAATTGACTGTATATTTGTGGCGAAACGCGGCAGCCAATTGCACACAGCAGCGTCCCCACAAACACTCATGGATTGAAATGTGGATTGAAATGACCAATTTTTATTATTGTGTTTTTTTTGGGGGGACGGCTTATTATTAGGCATGTGTGTGTGTGTGTGTGTGTGTGTGGAGTAAGGAAAACTTGCCCAAGGTTTCGCCCTGACCTGCCTGGATACGAACACAGGTCTCACGCTTGTAAGGCGAGTGCTCCACCCACCGAGCTACAGGAGCTCCACGGAAACATCACCAAGAAGAAAAAAATTGACTGCTTAGCTCTACGTGACAGCCGGGGAAAGCTGCAATGTCTTGTCTTACGTTTGAAACTGTCAACGCGTCAAAAGACCTTCAGAGCAAATTTCTGAACGCGATGTAACCTTGGTATTTATAGAGCTGCATCAAAGCGATTACTGGTACAAAGAGCGACTCACAGCTCTGCAGCATTTCAGTCAGTGTTTCGATGGCTGCCTTCTCTGCTGCTTCGAATCCTGCCTCGGTTAACAGCGAGCTAACCACCACCTGCAGCGTGCGTCTCCGAGCCAGGTAATAGTTGTCGACGGCGATGTCGACGGTTTGGCACCCGATTTCTGGTAAATAAATCCCACGGAAAAATAAAACCGCACAATCAATACACTTATATCATCTTATATCTCATATCAGATCCCGAGGCCGGCTATTCCAAAATAGAAAAAAAAAAACAGACATTGCACAGGCAGGAAAAGCACTTTCCATCGTTTGGTTGATTCGATTTTTATTTGAGATTTAATCCCAAATGCCCCATCCCCTCAATCTACGTTTAAATACGTGATAGTGCCTTAATAACCCTTGCATTTGATTATTGTGAGATCGCAAAGCGCTTCACAGAATATACTGCAGAGGGAATTGACTGCGTATATTGTGGGTGAAATGGCAGCCAACTGGGTCAGCAGTGACACATTGTAGATTGAGTGGCCAAATTATTATTGGTAGTATTATTACAGTATTATCATTGAAGACAAAATTAAAGTGACAACCATAACCACACACGAAAACTACAACTTCCCACGTTTTGAACTCCAGAAGGATTCGGATCAACTCGGTAGCTTCTAATCTGTCCCCAATTTAGCTGTGACGACGCATGTAAAATATTCCTATTTTTCGCCACCTGAGGTTCGAGGAAACGCGATCGGGTTACCTGGCTGACATTCTCCACCGAGACTTTGCACGTGGCGTCAGCGGACGTGTACGTTTCAGAGACAGAGGCTGTCGTCATCCTGGCAGTCGAACAGTTACCTGGAATAAAAGATCATTCTGTAAAACATTCAATTAAAAAAATCTCATCCAGAGCAGAAATTCAGTGACCGCTTTAAAAGCATTTTAGGATCGTAGAGTGAGTGGGTCCCACCAACAATCAATCAATAAGTCGGGGTTAATTCCTCTGTTTCAGCAAATGACTGTGAACCTCGGTACTGTAAAAGCTCGTTTATCCGGCATCCTCGGAACCTGGCCAACGGCAGTTAAAGCGCGTGCAGGATATTCAGCCGAAAACGCCCCGCAATATTTTTTTTCAATTCAATGCATTTTTCCGGATAAATTCCGGTTAATCGAATGCGGACCTTTTTTTTTCTGCGATGCTGGTTGATTGGGTGCCGGATAAACGGGCTTTTACTGTACGGTATATCCCCCAAACCACAACAAACTATTGACAAGCAACAAGGTCACGAACGGCTAACAATTTAAGTCAAAATCTTAACCAGGTGATTTTCAGCTGCACATTTACACTTTACGGAAACTCGGTGAAGCACTTGAAGATATCTGTAACTAATGGCTCTGTATCAACTAATATTTTATGTTATCCAAGTATTTCTAGCTTCCCTATCCCAACAGGCGTAACCAGTGACTAAACTGACTTCTCTAGGCTGGTATGGTTCCGCCTAAATCCTATCCTCTGGTCTAACCGGATAGGTGACTGAGCAATATTACAGGCAGAGTAAATGAGCTTTGCTCTACATCTTGCACGCATAGAAACGGTGAACGCTAACACCAGGCTAAACCTCCACCTCACTCTCGTTCTCTCCCTCCCTCCCTCATTCTCATAGGAGTCCTGCAGCTCAGTGGTTACAGCGCTCGCCTTACAAGCGTGAGAAGCGTGAGACCTGGGTTCGGTTCCACACACACGCCTAATAATAATCTCTGAAGAAGAAAAAAGTACAATAAATTGGTCATTTCGACTGTTTGTGGGGGGGGAACGCTGCTGTGCGCAATTGGCTGCCGCGTTTCGCCCACAAATATACACAGTCACTTCACTTCACAGTATATCCTGTGAAGCGCTTGAGACGTCGTTAAGATGTGAAAAGCGCAATAGCAAATGCAAAGATTATTATTATTATTTTCTCACTCTCATATTCTCTCGCCCCCCTCCCACATTCTCGCTCTGTCTCCCCACTCCTCTCTCCCTACAGTCCCTCTCCCACCCCATTCCCCCCTCTCCCCCCCCCCACACGTTCTCCCTGTCTCCTCCCTACAGTCTCCCCCTCCCTCCAGTCTCCCCCTCTCTCCCCCCATATTCTCCCCCTCCCTCCAGTCTCCCCTTAGTCTCCCCCTCTCTCCCCCCCATATTCTCCCCCTCCCTCCAGTCTCCCCTTAGTCTCCCCTTCTCTCCTCCATATTCTCCCTGTCTCTCCCTCCCCCCCCAGTCTCCCCTCCTCCCCCAATCTCTCCCCCCCCCCCCACGTCTCACCTCCTCCCCCCAGTCTCCCCCCTAGTCTCCCCTCCTCCCCCAATCTCCCCCCCCCCCCGTCTCTCCTCCCCCCAGTCTCCCCACCTTTCCAGTCTCCCTTCCCCCCCCGTCTCCCCCCCAGTCTCCCCCCAGTCTCCCCCCCCCCCAGTCTCCCCCCCTGTCTCCCCTCCCCCCAGTCTCCCCTCCCCCCCCCCAGTCTCCACCTCAGTCTCCCTCCCCCCAGTCTCCCCTCCCCCCCCCCAGTCTCCACCTCAGTCTCCCTCCCCCCCAGTCTCCCCCCCAGTCTCCCCCCCCCCAGTCTCCCCCCCAGTCTCCCCCCCCCCAGTCTCCACCTCAGTCTCCCCTCCCCCCAGTCTCCCCTCCCCCCCCCAGTCTCCACCTCAGTCTCCCTCCCCCCCAGTCTCCCCCCCAGTCTCCCCCCCCCAGTCTCCCCCCCCAGTCTCCCCCCCCCCAGTCTCCACCTCAGTCTCCCCTCCCCCCCAGTCTCCCTTCCCCCAGTCTCCCCTCCCCCCCCCCCCAGTCTCCACCTCAGTCTCCCCTCCCCCCAGTCTCCCTTCCCTCCCCCCCAGTCTCCCCTTCCCCCCCCCCCCCCAGTCTCCCCCCCAGTCTCAACCTCCCCCCCCCCCCCCCCAGTCTCACCTTGCCCACCCTCCCAGGGGGTGCAAACATCTCCCCACTCACAGTTACACGCACACACACCGCGGGGCTGCCTCAGGAGTTGCGGGGGGGGGGGGTTGGGGGGGGGGGGAGAGGGAGACAGCGAGAAAGACAGACACACACACACACAGAGAGAAATAAAGGGAGGGAGGGAGCGAACAGCCAAAGCCGCCAACACTGACCCTGTTTCCCGGCCCTCACTGCCGCCGCCTCCCGCGCTGCTGCCCCCCCCGCCCGGCTGAGGCGGCCCCAGGAACTGCAGCCTGTGTCGCTGCAGCACAACTGCAGCCTGTGTCGCTGCAGCACAGAGACAGACAGACAGACAGATAGATAGATAGATAGATAGATAGATAGATAGATAGATAGATAGATAGATAGATAGATAGATAGATAGACAGACAGATAGATAGATAGATAGACAGACAGACAGATAGATAGATAGATAGTGTACAGGTATTGATATACAGGGTACATTAGTATATTTTTATAATAGAGTATTATTATAGAAAGAGTATTATATTTTTATAGAAAAAGTACTATTGTAGAAATAGTATTTAATTATAACAAAGAGTATTATTTCAACAGGACTTGGCCTGCTCCAAGCCCCCCGCCCGAACCGCCCCACCATCGGAGGCCGGGCCTTCAGTTTCTCCGCTCCCACCTTATGGAATGCCATCCCTCAATCCCTCCCGTTTCGTCTCTTCCCTTTCCTCTTTCAAGGCCGGTTTTGAAGACTTTCCTCTCGACCGTGCCTTTTGTTCCCCCACCCCGAACTCTTCTACCTCCCCTTCATGTCTCACCCCTTCCCAAACACTCCCTCCCAGCTCGGGTCACACGCCTCCTGTTCAGCGCCTTGGGACGTCCTCCCGACGTGAAAGGCGCTCTATAAATGCAATTTGTTGTGGTTGTTGTTATTTTAGAAAGAGTATATGATAAAAAGATTATAATATTATTATATAGAAAGAGTATTGTTGTAGAAAGAATCTATTGTTATAGAAACTATTATTGTATTGTTATAGAAAGAGTATTATTGCAACAACAACAACAACAACTTTGATTTATATAGCGCCCTCACTCACTGCCGGACGGCGTCTCAGATAGCGGATCCCGGGACCGAGCCAGGGGCAGGGGGAGAAAGGCGACCAAAGGCCGCGGTCGAAGGGAAAGGTCTTCAGCCGGGACCTGAAGCCGGGAAGAGAGAGAGAGAGAGAGGGGGGGGCGAGCGCGAAGGGAGTGAGGGAGGGAGTTCCAGAGCCTCGGGGAGTAGCGGCTGAAGGCAAGGCCGCCGTGGGTGGAGCGGAGGAATTGGGGGGAGATGGGGGAGATGGAGGATGGTGGAGCGAAGGCAATGGGAGCTGGTTTGGGGAGAGAGAGGAGATCAGAGAGATAGGGGGGGGGTGGGGTTGCAGAGGAGTGGAGGGACTTGAAAACAAGGGTGAGGATCTTGAAGTCGAATATAATATGTCATATATTATGGAAAGAGTATTCATATAATTGTTATAGAAAGATATTTATATTATTATTATTATAGAAAGTATTATATATTATTTGCAAGATGGATCCTCAGCAAAAACGAACACAACACAGCTCTCTCACCAGCTGCAGACCATTTCCCCATGAGAAAATGACTGATATTGACTGAAAACAGTTTGTTGTCTATAAACGGTCTTTTGCTTCTTCTGGAAGCTAGTCACAATCAGCTCCTATCGTGTGCAATTGATTGCATACGTCTCAAATACATGTACAGTGTGTCGTTAATATCATGTGAGATATTATTTAACACAGATAGATAGATAGATAGATAGATAGAGCGATAGATAGAGCGATAGATAGAGCGATAGATAGAGCGATAGATAGAGCGATAGATAGAGCGATAGATAGAGCGATAGATAGAGCGATAGATAGAGCGATAGATAGAGCGATAGATAGAGCGATAGATAGAGCGATAGATAGAGCGATAGATAGAGCGATAGATAGAGCGATAGATAGAGCGATAGATAGAGCGATAGATAGAGCGATAGATAGAGCGATAGATAGAGCGATAGATAGAGCGATAGATAGAGCGATAGATAGAGCGATAGATAGAGCGATAGATAGAGCGATAGATAGAGCGATAGATAGAGCGATAGATAGAGCGATAGATAGAGCGATAGATAGAGCGATAGATAGAGCGATAGATAGAGCGATAGATAGAGCGATAGATAGAGCGATAGATAGAGCGATAGATAGAGCGATAGATAGAGCGATAGATAGAGCGATAGATAGAGCGATAGATAGAGCGATAGATAGAGCGATGGAAAGAAAGAATAACTGGTAGAAAGAAAGACTGACAAGAGAGAGAAAGAAAGCTTACACACTTGCGCGCATGTATACTGTATGTTTATCTACATAACATATACATGTGCGTGTGTGGATAACGTTTAAAGAAAAGCTCTTTAAACGAAGTTGTGACGGGATTTATACTTAGAACTCTCCTAACAGTAAAGGCTGAAGTTTTTTGTAGATTTTTCTGCTCCTCTCTCTCTCTCTCTCTCTGCCTACTGCGTCTCCCGAGGCTCACTGCTTCACTTGAGTTTCAATTCACTCCCAATTTATATTCTGCCTCAAGCCCGTTGCGCTGCCGATGAGCGGAGATCGATGTTTTGACACAAAACTGCCAAAGGGGCGTGAAAGGAAACCCTCTCTCTTCCGTTCTGTAACACACTGCAAATCAGATTGCAGGGCGAGAGAGAGAGAGAGAGAGAGAGAAAAAAACAGTAAACAAGCACACGTTGGGAGTTTAAAGCTTGCGACTTGAGCGGTGTCGTGTCAAGAAGTTATTCGGATAGATTTTTTTTTAGCACAAGCTAAACCTCACTCAACCATCACCCCCCCACATCACCCCCCCACATCACCCCCCCACATCACCCCCTCACATCACCCCCCCACATCACCCCCGACAGAGACCTGACCGATTCTCTTGACTAAACATCTTTGGGCTGGGCTGGGAATTACTTGAGATGGCAAAGATGTTTTCCACGTCGCGGGGTTCGTCTGTGGACGAGAGAGAGACAGAGAGAGAGAGAAATAACAAGAGTGTCAAAGAGTCATCTCGCCAAACCCACGCAAGAGAAAAAAAAAACCCAACAGGAAAGCGTTTCAAAGGGAGATACGCTTGGGAAAGAAATCAAGGTAATTGTGATTATTGCGTCTCCTGATCGAAGGGAAATTTGGCAAATGCGGTTGAGTTTTGTTTGAGGAAATAACTGACTGTTCGCCAACGAGTGCAATGTGTCTTGGTGGTGTGTGTGTGTCTGTGCTTGTGTGTGTGTGCGTGTGTGCGTTTGTGTTCAAACAGGTAGCTAAGCTAACTCGTGCAACTCCAGTGCGGTCACCGGCATAGATGTGCTGATAGACCAGAACTGTGTGTTCTTCTGAAATGGGGGTGTGCGCGGTGAGGGGTGAGGGGGGGGGGTGTGGGTGGAAGGGAAGGGACTCACAGCGATGGTTGTCAAAACAAGCTCGCACGAGTAACAAGACTTGACGTTGAATTCACTGAATCAGAATGTAATTCCCCTCCAAAAAAATTTCCGTTCGTCCAACCACCAGTGTGTTTGTTTTTACGTGGAGTGAGGGGGTGGTGGGGTTGTGGGGTGGGGGAGGAGGACATCTTCAAAAGACTTCGTTCGTGGGGGGACTGGGGGGGGGAAAGAGGGTTGGGGGGGTTGGCGAGGGTAGGGGGTAGAGGGAAAGAGGTGGTGGGATGCGGCTTAAAGATAAGACTTAAGGCAGACTATTCCCAATGCCCATGTCAAATCAAATCAAATCAAAACTTACATTTATATAGCGCCTTTCACGTCGAGAGGACGTCCCAAGGCGCTGTACGGTCAGGCCAGGGACAAGAGCAGGCGGGGGAGGGGTTGGGACAGGATGAAGACGAGTAGGAAAATTGACTGTATATTTGTCAGCGCTTTAGGATGTCCTCCCGACGCGAGAGGCGCTGTACCAATGCAATTTGTTGTGGTGGTGGTAAAGTTGTTGTTGTTGTGGAGTTTTCCATGAGGGTGATAAAGAGGAACCGCGAAGTGAAATTGCAGTAAAAATAACAAGTGCGTCTCCTCGGGCTCTCTGTGGAGGTTTTGATTTTGCTTTGCGTTGTGTGACGACTCATGGAGTCCTGTCACTCAGCGGTTAGAGCACTCGCCTCACAAGCGAGAGAGAGAGAGAGACCGGGGGTTCAATTCCCGGCAGGTCAGTTAGGGGTGGGCTTGGGCGAAACCTTGGGCGAGTTTCCTCACTCCACACGCCTGGAATAATAGCACCAAAGAAAAATGTGTTGCTTGACAGAGATGCCTGAATAACCTAATGTAATGTAATGTAATCCTGTGACATCTTTACTTTGCTGCCTAAAATTCCTCACCAGCTTTGGAGAGTGAAACATCTCTTGTCTCTCGGGCTTTATTTTATAATGCGAATTCCTCCAACGCGGTGAGGGACGTGGAACGAGAACGCATCTGACACTTGCTCGCTAACTAATATTTACCTGCGCAAAACGGCAAACTTGGATACTGTGAACATACTTTTAAACAAATAAGCTAATGAACTTTGGGGGCACAATTCACACAGTAAAATATTGATTTGTAAAAACGCCGGGGTGTGGGGGGGGGGGGGGGGTTTCGTCTCTTCCCTTTCCTCTTTCAAGGCCGTTTGAAGACTTTCCTCTTCGATCGTGCCTTTTGTTCTCCCCCCCCAAACTCTTTTTACCTCCCCCTTCGTGTTTCACCCCCTTCCCAAACACTCCCCTCCCAGCTCGGGTCACACGCCTCCCGTGCAGCGCCTTGGGACGCCTCTTCCCGACGTGAAAGGCGCTCTATAAATGTCATTTTATGGTTGTTTTTGTTGTTGTTGTTGTTGTGTTGTTGTTGGTGGTTGATTTCGAGTCACGTCCGTTGCACAGAGAAATGAAAACCTCAGAACACCAGATGTTTGTCGAACATCAGCGTTCGTGTGTACCTGTGTGTGTGTGCGTGTGTGTACCTGTGTGTGTGTGCGTGTGTGTACCTGTGTGTGTGTGCGTGTGTGTACCTGTGTGTGTGTGCGTGTGTGTACCTGTGTGTGGTGTGTGCGTGTGTGTACCTGTGTGTGTGTGTGCGTGTGTGTACCTGTGTGTGTGTGCGTGTGTGTACCTGTGTGTGTGCGTGTGTGTACCTGCGTGTGTGTGTGCGTGTGTGTACCTGTGTGTGTGTGCGTGTGTGTACCTGTGTGTGGTGTGTGTGCGTGTGTGTACCTGTGTGTGTGTGTGCGTGTGTGTACGTGTGTGTGTGCGTGTGTGTACCTGTGTGTGTGCGTGTGTGTACCTGTGTGTGCGTGTGTGTACTGTGTGTGTGCGTGTGTGTACCTGTGTGCGTGTGTGCGTGTGTGTACCTGTGCGTGTGTGTACCTGTGTGTGTGTGTGTGCGTGTGTGTACCTGTGCGTGTGTGTACCTGTGCGTGTGTGTACCTGTGTGTGTGCGTGTGTGTACCTGCGTGTGTGTGCGTGTGTGTACCTGCGTGTGTGTGCGTGTGTGTACCTGTGTGTGGTGTGTGTGCGTGTGTGTACCTGTGTGTGTGTGTGCGTGTGTGTACGTGTGTGTGTGTGCGTGTGTGTACCTGTGTGTGTGCGTGTGTGTACCTGTGTGTGCGTGTGTGTACCTGTGTGTGTGCGTGTGTGTACCTGTGTGTGTGTGTGCGTGTGTGTACCTGTGTGTGTGCGTGTGTACCTGTGTGTGTGTGTGCGTGTGTGTACCTGTGCGTGTGTGTACCTGTGTGTGTGTGTGCGTGTGTGTACGTGTGTGTGCGTGCGTGTGTGTACCTGTGTGTGCGTGCGTGTGTGTGTATGTGTGTGTGTGTGTAAAAACAAAACAGGATGCGTGTCTCGGGGTGACCTTTTAAATGGGTATTTAAACCCACCGGTGGGCGTAACAACAAAAACTCTCCAGAGTTTGCGGCTCACCCACCGCCCGATTGCGAATTCATCTCGCGGCGTCCGGCTGGTCGGTTGTCACTTTGCAAGAGAAGGAGAGTTTTTTTTTTTGCATTGGATGGTGTTTGCCGGATGGCCGGCGGGGATGTTGCTCTTGAGTTACACCGCCGATGACACGTACCCCCGCTCTGCGTGCCTGCGGACGTGCGACGGATCTTAGTGACTTGTC
Source organism: Hydrolagus colliei (assembly GCA_035084275.1). NCBI lineage: Eukaryota > Metazoa > Chordata > Chondrichthyes > Chimaeriformes > Chimaeridae > Hydrolagus > Hydrolagus colliei. Next base: position 11,523,575 of record CM068762.1, on the reverse strand, counting down.
AGCTGAGATCAGCCGCCTGTGAGTCACACCCGGGGGGGGGTGGGGGGTGGGTTCGAGCACTCGTGGCTCAGGCTGATACCTGCCTCTCTCTGTGACATTCTAACCCACCACCGCCTCAACCCGTCCACAGCCTCCGCTCAGCCTGCACTGCCCCCCACCCCCCCCCCCCTCCACCTCCCCACTGCCTTTAGCCTCTCTGCCCCCTACCCTCAGGGCTGTCCATCTCACCAACCCTCCCCCTCCCCCCCCCCCCCTCCCCCCCCCCCATTGCCTTCAGCCTCTCTGCCCCCTACCCTCAGGGACTTCCATCTCACCAACCCTCACCCTCACTACCACACACACACACCCCCCACCACCCACTGCCTTCAGCCTCTCTGCCCCCTACCCTCAGGGACTTCCATCTCACCAACCCTCACCCTCCCCCCCACCCCCCGCCACTGCCTTTAGCCTCTCTGCCCCCTACCCTCAGGGCTGTCCATCTCACCAACCCTCCCCCCCAACCCCCCCCCCCACTGCCTTCAGCCTCTCTGCCCCTACCCTCAGGGCTGTCCATCTCACCAACCTCACCCTCACCCTCCCCCCCAACCCCCCACCACTGCCTTCAGTCTCTCTGCCCCCTACCCTCATGGACTTCCATCTCACCAACCCTCACCCTCACTACCACACCCCCCCCCACCACCCACTGCCTTCAGCCTCTCTGCCCCCTACCCTCAGGGACTTCCATCTCACCAACCCTCACCCCCACCCCCACCCCCCTTTTCCCTTTGGCTTCTTCGACAAAACCCCACCTCCAGACCCTCCTCTTCAACCCGTGCCTTCGGTCACCCCTCCTACCCCTGCCCTGCCCTGCCCTTCCCGCCCGCCCTCCACCCACTCCTGATGCAACCACCAGCTGGCGTGAAGATCCCTGACTGTCCAGTGCCTTGGGACGCTCTCCTGACTTGAAAGGCTCTGTGTGAACATTATCTGCGGCTGCTTTTGATGCATTATCAGATGTGACGTATTTCGGATTAGACCCTAAATTCTGCTTCCTGTGTTGGGGGGGGGTGGTGCGGATGGGGGCTAAAGTTTCTTTGGCGTTATTTGGGAAGAGAAAGGTTAGATTCTCCTCATGTCCAGACCAACAATCCCCAGATAAGATCATTCACCCACTTATGGCTGTTTAACAATAATAATAATACTACAGTAATAATAACGGTTGCATTTGATATAGCGCTTTTCATGTCTTCTTAGACATCTCAAAGCGCTTCTCAAGAATAAATTTTAAAGTGAATCGACTGTACGTGTGTGGGCGAAACGCGGCAGCCGATTGGGCACAGCGGCGTCGCCACAGACAGCCGTGGATTGAAATGACCAATTTTGATTATTGTGGGTTTTTTCGAGGGATTATTATTGGGCGTTTGGAGTCGGGAAACTCGCCTGAGGTTTGGCCCTGACACGCCAGGATCTTCTGATAACGCAGCAGTAACAGCCACAGATAATCGTTACGCAGCGCCCTTCACGTCAGGACGACGTCCCAAAGCCCTGGACATTTGGGGACGAGAACCCGACCTCGTGTTTGGTGGCGTCAATGCTGCAATCACTTAGAAACAGAGTCAATGGCCTCTTTTTTTTACGGAAATCTCTTTATAACGTACAACAATCTTTGCATTTGATATAGCGCCTCATCACATCTTCACGACGTCTGTCTCTCAAAGTGCTTCACAGAGTGTACTGTAAATTGAATCAACCGTATAATTATTTGTAGGCGACTAATGTGGCAGCCAATGGCACACAGTGATGTCCCACAAACAGTAGTGGATCGAGTGACCCTATTTTTAACAAAAATTATTAATAATAGGAAGAACAATTCTTGCATTTTGATGCGGCAGTTTTCACATCTATTTTTATTTGGAGGTTTTTTTTGGGGGGAGGGATTATTATTAGGCGTGAGGAATAAAGAAACTTGCCCAAGGTTTCGCCCTGACCTGCCTGGATTCGAAACACACAGGTCTCGCAGGTTTGCAAGGCAAGTGGCTCTAACCACTGAGCTACAGGAGCTCCACGAATTATTATTATCCGCGGAAAAGCGATCCGCCAATCGACTAACAACCGCGTTCCTACCCGACTTACTGCTAGGTAAACTGAGACGTTTCGACCTAACAAGGCGCTGTATCAAACGCAGGGATTATTATGAACAATAAACCCAATTGAAGTTCACTTTGAAGGTTCAATGTGATGCAAGTTATTAAACTGATCAGCAGATGGAGCCTATCAACCACTATATCTACACAGAAAAGATATTCTGGTCAAGACTGCCACCTGCCGATTGCTACTCGCTAACTATCGTTGAAGATGCACATTCGTCAGGTGAGAGCGAGAATAGTATTATTAATAATAATCTTTGCATTTGATCTTTTCACGTCTTCTCGACTGTGTCTGAAAGCGCTTCACAGCATATACTGTAAAGTGAATTAGTTGTACATTTGTGGGCGATACGCGGCAGCCGATTGCGCGCAGCAGCGTCCCCCACAAACAGCCAGTGACCAATTAATTATTTTTTTGAGGGATGATTATCTGGCGTGGTTAAGGCAAATGCTCTTAACCACTGAGCTGCAGGACTCCACTGGGTTGAGCTATGAGAGCAAAGGCTTTCCAACAATGCTTAACGTCAAAGGGGTCACACGTGAACCTTGGATAGTTCCCAAGATAATCTGTAAATTGGTCGCTTCAATCGGCTCTTTATGGGACCGTCGCTGTGCGCAGTCGGCAGCCGCATTCCGCCCACAAAGTACACAGTCACTACACTTTTACTGCATAACCAGTGAAGCGCTTTTGAGACGTCTCGAAGGCGGGATAAGGCGCTATCTCGAAAACGCACGGGTTAACAATCTCATACGCTGCGGTGTGGTGTGGCCAAAACGAAAGGAAACCTTGAATAAGGGATTCACGGATTTTAAAGCTACTATTTTTTGGACAGTGAGGCTGAGCTTGTGTTTTCATTGAATATTATCAATCTTGCGCTTTCGTTGTCAATGTGGGGGGGGGAGGGGTTGGTGCAGAACTCTGCAGTGGTTATTATAGAATACACCATTTTCGCGCGCCATCTTTAAACCGCCCACATCAAACAGTGTTCACCTCTGGAGGAGATAAGAGCGCGTTTGCATCGAGCTAAAAATGGTACAAACGCAAACGAGATCTTTTGCGCGGAGCCCTGTAGCTCAGTTGTTAGAGCACTTGCCCTGTGTTTCAAATTCAGGCGGGTGAGGGCGAAACCTTGGGCAAGTTTTCTTACTACGCGCCGCGCGCGCGCGCGCACGCCTAATAATAATACCTAAAGACTAAAAACCTATAATAAATCGGTCACTTCAATCCACGAGTGGGACGCTGCCGTGCGCAATCGGCTGCCGCGTTTCGCCCACGAATATACGGTCGATTCACTTTACGGTGCGTTCTGTGACGCGCTTTGAGACGTCTAGAAGACGCGAAAAGCCGCGATATCAAAACGTCAGGGTTGTCAAAAATGCAAGGATGACGCGTCCGAAACGAAATTTAGCACCGAGGAGGCGACAACGACACCACCCGGTGGAGAGCAGTTTATCAGCAGCCGTCGGGGAAGGCGTGAAACGTTTGCCGTACTGAGGGGCGTATCTCGTGCGCATTTCGCCAAGCGCGGTGTTTTCATGTTACAGGTTGGTAATCATGTTAGGCCGCAGCTCAGACGTCCTCAGAGCGGAGCAGAAAGTGGGAAGATTTAAATCTGTTTCAATAACAATAATAATAATGATCCCCGCCGTTGGCATCGCGCTTTTCACGTCTTCTCGACGTTCTCAAAGCGCTTCGCGGAATACGCCGTAAAGCGAATCGACTGGATATATATTTGTGGGCGTAACGCGGCAGCCACTTGCGCACGGCAGCATCCCCCCCCCCCCCCCCCCCCCCCACAAACAGTCGAAATGGCATTAAGTGGAAACCCGGTTAATTAGATGATTGACGGATCGCTTTCTCAAAAGAAAACGTCCACAATTTGGCGACTCAATCCACTACTGCTGTATGCGGGACGTCGCCGTGCGCAACTGGCTGCTGCGTTTCGCCCACAAAACTGACCGAAACTACACTTTTACGGTATATTCTGCGAAGTGCTTTGAGATCTCTCGACGATATGGCAAGGTGCTCTATCAAACACTGCCCCGATCAGCAGTGTTTAATCCACCCTCACCAAAACAAATCTTTCTCTGAGCCATTACCCATGGCTTTATCTGCTGAAATACCACTTAAACTCCTTTTAAGAGGATTAACACAGCCCATTTTTGTATTACCTTATCGCTTTGATTCCCACTAAACGCTAGCTGAAACACTTTCTCGAACATTTACTCATTTTATTCTCAATTTTTGTGATTATCCCACCTGTCCCTCTAACCCGCCCAACCTCGGAGGACAGCTTCTCGTTAAACCAACCTCGATTGCTATTTTACTCCCTGAAAGCCATACGCTTAAACTTTAACCAGACAGTGGTTATGGAAAAGCAATAAAATGTACCCTGGGTGTATACAGAGGAGTTAGCCTGTCAGAGAGGCAGAAATAGCCGCAAAGGGTCACAAATCGAATCAAAAGACAGCAGAGTGAAAAGCGATGCGAGATTGGAGATAGATAGAGAGAGATAGATAGACACACTCACACTCTCACACACACACACACACACACACACACACGCGGTGGGCAAATCGCTTTGCTTCTCATGATCAAAAATTTGGAAGGAATCAGTTCTTCGCTGCCCGGCCTGGCGGAATTCCCCAGCCATGGTTACAAGATTCTTCATTGTCAACCAGAAGTAACAGATTAGCCTTCACATACGCGCAGAGACCCTTGACTCGCAGAGGCGACTGCGAGCCAGAGACGACCGCCAGGGTTCAGGTATCTCAAATGAATTCCCTTTAATCCCGCCGGTTGCCAGAAAAGTTTAGAAACGTGTATTTTAATAAATGGCCGGGCGCATTCCGAGTGCTTCACAGCTTTGTACTTACCGTCAAATACAACAACAATAAAAATACGGTGATAATAATCCTTGCGTTTGATTTTTTTTTTACTATTACGTGGCCTTATTATCTTCAAGACGTCGCAAAGGCGCTGCACGGAATTCTACTGTAAAGTGCGGGGTCTGTGTATTTTGAGGGGCGGAACGCGGCAGCCAATGGCGCACAGGCGTGTCCCACAAACAGTCGTGGATTGAGTGAGCAAATGATTATCATTTGTTGTAAGTGTAGTAACTTTGTTGTTGCGGTAAGGAAAGGCAGCTGGCTTGTCCGTCCTTCCCCCCCCCCCCCCATAGCCAGGTCCCGGGAAACAGCAGCGAATGGAATGACCAGGATTCAAATCAATTCAGCTCAACTTGCCAGGAGAACGCTTGACCTGGACTACACTGGGGTGAGTGTCTGTATGTCTGTCTGCCTTAGACTAGGGAGTCTGTACTGGGGTTTTAACCAACCACCATCTCGCCCGGAGGCAGGAATGGACTTCAAAAGAATGAGGTGAGCTCTCTCTCACTTGGGCTCTGGCAAAGCGGGAAGAGAACTAGAGTCTCCAGAAGACGTGAGGAGAGTTGCATCGAATGCAAGGAGTATTATTGTTCTGATGATTATTATTATTAATACAGATCATTCTCACGCAACCGCTGATCTCACTCAGGACCACTCAGACGACTGGAAGAGAGCGAGGGGCAGTGTTTCGGAGGTTGCCAAATTGTCTCCTGTGTTCCAATCGTGTGTTGCAGGGTGGGTGAGTGGGTGGGTGGGTGAGTGGGGACAGAGTGACAATGTGTTTCATCACTCCCAGAGTCAGACAGCTCGTATCCAGGCACCCTTTACAACGACACCGGAGGGTGGGCGGCGAGGGGGGGTGGGGGGGATTTGGGGGTGGGGGGGATTTGGGGGTGGGGGGGTGGAGAGGATGAAACAAAAAGCAAGGTTAATTGCTGCCGATCGCCACTTCAACAGAACCTCGAAAGCGTTTGCAAACATAAGGGAAGCTAAGTGTTAACCATTACTGGATTCCATGGACCAATCTGCTATCTGTTGGCACTTAAATGTTTCCCAGGCCTAAATCTGAGAAGGTATGCGATGGCAATAAATCACAACACACAGAGGAATGTAATACGTTTGATCTACAAATCTCGCCTCTTGAATACCACAAAGATTACTGGATGTTTTTTGGCCCGCTATTGTTTGCGCAAGTGTGCTGGAGATTCTTCCACATAGTAATTTACATACAGGTGCTAAAATGGCCTGGCCCTGTTGTGTTCGCCACTCTCTCAGGTACTCCTCGCTTTATGTGGCGTCTGAATAGGGCAGCTCATGTGAGATTGCTTCCACAGATTAACTTCACAATTTCGCTTGAAAGCGAACCCCCCCCCCAACAGCAAATGTAAGTCAAGCATTGTTCTCCGCGGGCTCTCTCTTGTGAAGTACTCCCGAGGCTCCTCTACAGATCACCTGGCCACGGGCAGCTGAGGACTGGAACCCAATCAGCGAGTTTCGAACAAGAAAATACAGCCACTTCTGTTAACCCTTCGCCGGCCGCGCCAACATTTACGCTTCGGTGTTTTGTGTGTCGACCAGGGTGGTCCCATGGTAATAATGAAGTAGAATAATAAGAAGAGGAATCCTCGCATTCGATACGGCGCCTTTCACATCTTCACAGATGTCTCAAAGCGCTTCGCAGAAAATACCGTGAAGTGTATCGACCGTGTGTATTGTACATTTATTTGTGTGCGGGCGAAACGCCACAGCCCACTGCGCACAGCAGCGTTCCCCCACAAACAGTCGTGGATTGAAACGACCGATTTATGATTGTTTTTTTTTTTGAAGGGTTGTTATCGGGCGTGTGGAGTTAGCGAGCTTGCCCACGGTTTCACCCCGCTGCCTGGAATTGAACTCTTGCTCGCAACGATCGGGAAATAGAGAAAAGAAGATTTTTCCCCCCCACTTGCTAGAAGGACTGTCCCGCAGTACAGCTCTTTCTCGATCACTGGACGGGTTAGCGGGTGCTCAAGAGCAGTTTGGTCTTTGGGAATCTCGCTCGGATTTTCCTTCCCTCTCTGCGGGAAATTCCCGACAACAACAAAATTACATTTCTAGAGCGCGTTTCACCTCGGTAGGATGGTGGGGGGAAGGGGAGTAGGAGAGGGGCAAGAGTTAAGAGGGGAGCAGAAGGCGCGGTCGAAGAGGAAAGTCTTGAGTCCGGCCTCGAAGGAGGAAAGAGAGGAAGTGAGGCGAAGGGATTGCGGGATGGAGTTCCACAGTGTGAGAGCAGAGAGGCCGGTCATCGATGGTGGGACGGTTAGGGCGGTAGACGTGAAGCAGGCCAGAGGGGATGGAGCGGACTGATAGGGTGACAGCAGGTCAGAGAGATAGGCGGGGGGTAGGGTCGTGGGGGGGGGGGCAAGGCCGTGAGTGGCCTCAAAGGTGAGGACGAGGATCTTGACGCGGGTCCTGACTTTGGGGACCGGCTGAACGAGAAAGGAGCGGTTGACACCATCTTGTGGCTGGACAGCGCGCTCCGACGTTTGCGTGGTAGAGTAAGGCCAACTTTGAACCCAGGTCAATTTCGTCAACCGCTACTGGCACATATGGTAGACGTGTTTTATTAGAAGTGTAATCGTGTCACGCAGCTTTTAAAAGCGCTCTTTCACAAGCGGAGCTTGACGGCAGCACTCACAAAACTGAGCCATCAGGGCCATCCGTCTAGAGAACTCTACAGCGCAGGACGTAAATCTTTCCGCACTCTGCCTTATGATTCGAGCTAGTCGTGCCACAGGGCTCCCATGGAAGTGGCAGATTCACAGCTCCTCTGTACGGTTTCACATCCTGCGCGGGTCAAAAGTTGGCAGTGGACGTGCCGTCTAATTGCTCGTAAATCAGGCGAGTTAGGCAATAAAGCTCACATGTTAGCCATCCGTCTCGTCTGCCCTAAACGACACGGGGACCAATAAACCCGACAAGCAATAGATTTTAAGCCATTAAATGCATTATTTTTCATTTTAGTTTTGTTACGAGTTGGCGCTAAACGAGTCAAAAGGGGATCGATATTTTTATTTTGTGCGCTTGCGGCTGCTGATAATGATCTGGGACTCAGATAAGAACGTTAGGCAATGAATCTAGTCGGTGTTCAGGCTCCCTCCCAGCCCCCTCGATTGCCTCCTGCCACACTATACGCTGAGGCTGAAACACATTTGCTGGTGTGGGGACGGTGTAGGCCAAAGTCCACATCCTATTACTCGAGGGCAACACCACCTTCAGTAGCGCAGAAAAAAGGTCTAAGTGACTCTTACACAGCGCTCGGTGTCTCACTTGACAAACACTGTTTGTGGGTACGCCGCTGTGCGCAATTGGCTGACGCGTTTCGCCCACAAAATAGGCAGTCAATTGGCTTTACCGCATTTTGTGGAGCTCCTGTGGCTCGGTGGTTAGAGCACTTGTCTTGCAAGCTGGGGAGACCAAGCTGGGGAGACCTGTGTTCGAATCCAGGCAGGTCAGGTGGAAACCTTGGGCAAGTTTCCTTACTCCACACACGCGCCTAATAATAATCCCTCTCAAAAAAAAATACAATAATAAAATTGGTCATTTCAATCCGCGACTGTTTGTGGGGGACGCTCCTGTGCGCAATTGGCTGCCGCGTTTTGCCCACAAATATACAGTCAATTCACTTTACAGTATATTCCGTGAAGCGCTTTGGGACGTAGAGAAGATGTGAAAAGCGCTATATATCAAATGCAAGGATTATTATTGTTATCTTCTGTGAAGTGCTTTGAGACATCTGGAAGGCGTGATGAAGCGCTGTATCAAATGCTGGGATTATTATATATGTTATATGTATTATACATATCACAATGGGTATATAGACATTCATTTGTTTCCTTCTAGTTTCCTGTAAATCACTTCAAGGGAATGGATTCAAATACACCCACACCCACAGGTCGCTTGTGGCTTCTCTTCTCTCTGCGTGTGCATGGGAACCTCCAAATGAGCTGAGTTTCGATTGCTCTGGTGAAAAATATTTTCTGAAGAGGTAGAATAAAAATAGAGTTGCTGATGGTTAAGGACCCGAAGAAGGCCAGGAAGCTTTCAAATGGGACCGTCCCCAAGATCTGGGACTTTCCTCTGCTTTTTTTTTCTCTCGCAGCCCACATTAACGGTACATTTCAACCTCTAGGTGGCAAGGTTTGACTGTGCATCGCTGACGTGAGCGACTCCCTCCACTTTGAAAGATCAGCCCGCGTTCGACTCCCAAAATCGGGGTGGGGGGAAATGCGCTTGCTCCTCAGACGCCCCAGGGTAATTTTCACTTGTGTGTTTTGGCAGCTAAACCCGTAGAACGAGTGGAATCGAGCCAACCCCAATTTAGACTGGAGCCCAACAACTCTTCAGCCCACCCAGAGGAGGTGGTTACCGGGGAACAGTTTTGAACTGGCTCCCGGCGCTTTGTAAACGCAGTGAGTGGGCGCTCGAAAGCTATTAGGCGTCACAGCTGGACTGGTGAGGCGCTCCATTTTTTCTTCTTCTTCCACTCATCTATCGCGCGCATATTCTTAGAAATCGATTGGTAACGCAGGCTGCTCAGATCAGGGCGAGCCCCGCTGTGTAAGGATTACGAGTTGTTTCCAGTCAGAAACACACCCGAATGGCACTCGCAAAAAACTAGTGATTTTTTTTTTTACACGCACACACACACACACACACACACAAAGTGTATGAAGCCATAGAATCTTACAGCACAAAAGGAGGCCATTCAGCCTATCGAGTCTGTGCCGGCTCTTTGAAAAGAGCAAGTCAATCTCACTCCCCAGCTCTCTCCCCATAAACTCGTCTTCCCCAAATAAACGTCTACCTCTCTTTTAACATTTTGCTGTCGCGTCGGCCTCCAACCACCTTTTCAGGCAATGCATTCCAGATTCGATCGACTCGCCGACTGAGAACATTTCTCCTCACCTCCCCTCTGCTTCCTGTGTGTGTGTTACCTTACCCTTACACGTAAAATATCCCAAATCCTGCTAGCAATAAAACATCCTCATGACGGACGACAATAAAGCTTTTTTTTAAAAAAAAACATTTCTTGAAATTTCGCAACCGACAAGGCAATCTATCGCGTTACAAGTTCATTCCATAAATGTGTTGCTTTTAGCCCCGAGGCTGTGGAACTCCCTTCACCTCGCCCTCTTTTCCTATTTTTAGATCACAGCTAATAAATTTTCTTTTCAACCAACCGCGCTTTTGGTCACCTTTCCATGGCCACCTTAAATGCAAGGCTGCTATTGTTGTTGTTGTTGTCGTCGTCATTCGGTAACGCGGAGCCATAACCCAGCACTTCTTGACCTTCAGAAGAGGAGAAAAAGGGCACGCGAATTAGCAACAAAAAACATTTAAAAAAAAAAAGAGATATATATTTTTAAATAGGTATACTGCGGCATAATTATACAACTGGCAATGCTCAGATAATAACTAAGCCAAAGGGCTCAGAACCCTCCTGTCACAACATTTACTTACCCTTTGCTTACTTGTTTACTTCATGCACATTTGTGCAGTGATAATCCCTCCCCCTCAAAAACCACAATCATAAAATTGGTCATTTCGACCCAAGGCTGTGTATCGGGGGAACGCTGCCGTGCGCAATTGGCCGCCGTGTTTCCACCCACAAAATATACAGTCCGTTCACTTTACTGTATATTCCGTAAATTGTTTTTCTTATTAAATTAAGTGCCAGGATTGTTATTGTTATCTGCGCACATTTGATGCATTTTCCGTGCTTCGTCCAGCGCCTTGGGACGTCCTCCCGACGTGAAAGGCGCTATAGAAACATAATTTTGTTGTTGTTGTTACGTGGCTGTGTGTTGAATTGTTTTACGCTGACTTGGGATGTGGTTCCATTAGTCAGCTATTCCGGGATCTCACCCAAGTGTCCTTCGGGTGTGTGTGTGTGTGTGTGTGTGTGTCTTCATGTTAGAGGACACTTTCTGCACCTGACCCCGAGATAAGTGACTCATTTTGACTAACTTTTATTCTGTTTTTTCGGTGAGGTTTTTTTTAAAAGTCTACTCTGCGGCATTGCCATCTTTTGGGCTGCCGAGCCAGGATTGTTAAGTGCCTTGGGACATCACTCCCGACCTGAAATAACGCCCAAGAAAACGAGTACGTCCGTAACGCTGTTGTTCTGGGTGAATCTTTGCGGATTGATTATCTTCAGGCACCACATTTTGCCCACTGTTAAGAGAGGTCTCCCCAGCACCTTGTGCAATCGTGCACTTTGAAGGAATCCCCGATAAAAACGCATCTTAAAGAGAAACCAACGCGCTGGACTGGAATTCGAACGATTCAAGCGATCGATGCTTTGAGAAGCTTTGGATTCTGTCCTAAGCCACATGCAAACACAGCTGTTACAGTATGGGTGTGTCTTCTGCTATTTCAGCGCCAATCTCTGAGTCCTAGCCTATGTTTGCCTTTGAGCTAGATATGCAATGAGCGAATGCATGTTGCAACGATAAAAGTTTTTTTTCTCTCTCTCTCTCTCAAACCACACTTTTCTGTGGAAGGGCCCAATGGTTTTGCTGTTGCCAACTGATGATATATTTGTGATAGAGGTTTCCTGTTCCTGGTAATGCCTTTGAGCAACTTCTATGAATACAAAGAGATAACCCTTCCCCAATTGCAGGCTATAACTACATGCAACTTAATAGGATCATGTACTTCAACAGCCAATAAAAAATAATTTAAATGGATATATATATGTGTGTGTGTGTGTGTTGGATCTGGTACTAATTTTAGCTCCAATCTCTGAAACTATGCAAGATAAATTAGTGCAAAGCAAACAGAGCAGTGTGTGGAACAAACGCTATCAAAAGGAAAACAGCCTTGGAGGAAACGCAAAAATAAGAGCAAATTGAAAACTGTGCAAACGTACTGCTTATTTCATTCCCTTTCTGAAAACGAAAGCTGTTTTCTAAGGTGTGTCGCGAATAACGATATCTGTCGCGTGTTATTTTACCACGCTGAAAAATAGGTGTTATTTCATCACACTGCCGAATCAATCGCACAGAATGCCTTGCCCCAACTTTGAGTGTCTCACAACGGTAGAGAGATGCCACCTTCCTTACCACTGAAGGAAAAATGTGACTGAGAATATGGTTGCACGGCCTGATGTTGTCTTAAGTCCGAAAGGCAAACCGTGCATTTGTGTTTTTGCAGGGGGTAAATAATCTGTGCAAAAAAATAGTGATAATTTGGTCACTCATTCCACAACTGTCTGTGGGGGGGACGCTGCTGTGCGCAATTGGCTGCTGCGTTTGCCCACAAACTATACAGTCAATTTACTTTACAGTATATTCTGTGAAGATCTTTAAGACGTCTTGAATTGGTGACAAGGCCCTTTCTCAAATACAAGGATTATTATTAGTATTTGACCAATTCAGTGGTGTGAGCTGATTCAGTTCGGGACCAATTTTAAACTAAAGGACTTCGAAAAGATAAGGATTATTAATATTATTATTATTAGCTTCAAGTTTCCAGAGAGAAAACTGTGCAAATTTAGGAAAGAAATATTTTATTTTTCAGTTTATTTAAAAATGATAATGAAACTCAGATTAATTTTATACAACAGTTTATGTCATTTTAAATCTATATATATTTTAAAAAGTTGAGACTTGGCATCTAACCTATTATTTTTCAACGTAACATTTAAAAAATAATTCCATAACCGTAAAATGATAATAATAATCCTTGCATTTGATATAGCGCCTTATCACGTCATTGAGACGTCTCAAAGCGCTTCACAGAATATACCGTTAAGTGTTGTGACCATGGGCGCAAAGTAAAGAAATCGGAGGTTGATAATTATAGTGTTTTTTCTCTCGTTCAATTGCCTTAGAATCTTGTTCAAGCAGGTTGGCGTTTGTTAGCTATTCAGACTTTGAACCAGGAATGACTGCAAGCCACTGCCTGTGGCAGCTCCCTTGGGCCAATTCAATTTGGACACTATATACCTACCTCGTAGATCACTTTCAGTTCCGCTCCATGGTACGTACAGATGTTAGGCAGAGGGGGCCATTGGAAAGGTCAGTATTTCCGAGCCACCCCTAATCCCATTAGCACTGAAAAGGGTCACGACACTGCCATGGACACTACAGGGTTCAAACGTGGGTAAATGCTATGGGACACATTCCTCCTCTGGCGTATGTTTTTTCTTCTTCAAAGAAACAGCTTCAGTGCCTCAATACGTTTTTGACCAACCGCGTTGCAATGGAGCTCGCGTTTGGCGATAGTCGGCGTATCACTTGGTCGAAACGCCTCAAAGCGTAGTGACTGTGCGTTTGTAGGCGCAGGCTGCGGCTAATGCCAACCCCCACCTCCCCACGCACACACACACAGCAACAAAATTACACTTGTATAGCGCTTTTCACGTAACAGGATGACATCCCAAAGCGCTGGACAGTTACTGCTTCAGACCTGAGCTGAGGACAGGTGGGAGGGTGGGGTGGAGGTGGAGGGAAGGTGGGGATTAGGAGTTGCCGTAGGGTCCATCGAAGAGGAGAGTCATTTCAGATGCAAAGTGAAGGTGCAATTTTACAACAACAACAACTTTATCTGGTGGGGATTATTGGCCGGGACAACCAGCAAAAACTGTCTCCCTAAGATCTTTAACATCCATTTCACCGGGCAGACGGGACCTCGGTCACCAAATAACATCACCTCATCTCCACCACCCCCCGTATGTCATTGGCATTGGAATGTCAGTTTAGACTACCAGCGCCAGGTCTCGACGTGAGTCTTAAACCCACAACCGTTGACTCCGAGGAGAGTTTTCTATCAACCGAGCCAGGCTGGTACCTTGGCCAACAACTCTCTGCCATCTCTGTGGTTGATGCTCAACCCCAAGATCATTTTAGATTTGACTTCACAGAGCTCCAGGTAGGTTCTAAAAATATACCCACCTGTTTCAACCATACATCGAATAATATTGAGTTTCACTTACAATGTGTGACGGACTCTGTCCTACATATAGGCTATCACTTTTCTCTCCTCCCTCCCTCCCTTCCTACCTTGCTTCCTTTAAAGAGCTCCTGTAGCTCAGTGGTTAGAGAACTAGCCTTACAAGCATGAGACCTGTGTTTCGAATCTAGGCAGGTCAGGACGAAACTTTGGGCAAGTTTCCTTACTCCACACACACACACACACACACACACTCGCGCCTAATAATGATCCCTCCAAAAAAACACAATAATACAAATTGGTCATTTTCAATCCACGATTGTTTGTGGGGGACGCTGCCATGTTTCACCCATAAATATACAGCCAACTCACTTTACAGTATATTCTGTGAAGCGCTTTGAGACGTTTGGAAGACACGATAAGGCGTTATATCAAATGCAAGGATTATTATTATTATTATTAAGAGATCAGACTTTTTCATAACCCTAAGAGCGGACGGATAGCGGACCAGAGCCGCAACAGAACAGAAAAGGGGCACATGAAACGGGGGAAGAAGAAAGATACAAGGCATTAATCTTTATTTAATTGGGTTTCTTCTAATGATTGTGGATAACAAAGCCATCAGCTGGTGAGTTGCATTTTTAAGACAAGGTTTTGTTGTGGATAGGGAGGAGCGTGCAATCTATGTATCTTTTGGCATCTACTATCTCCAAATGGCAGGCACAGCAGTGAGGTTTGAACTCAGTCCAGGCAGTGGCTACAATAATAAAATAATAATAATCTTGGCGTTTGATATTGGCGCCCTATCACTTCTCAAAGCACGTCACAGAATATACTGTAAAGTGGAGTGACTGTACGTTTTGTGGGTGTGCGCAATGGTGCCCTGTAAACAGTCGTGAACTGAGTGGCCAAATTGACATTATTTTGTTTGACCGCTTTGATTATTATTTGAAAGGATTATTACCCCCCCGGGAAAGCGATCCACCAATCAACAACAACAATAACAATAAAATTCATAGAGAGCCTTTCATGTCGGGGGGACGTCCCAATCAACTAACAACCGGGTTCTTACTTACTCCTAGAATAAGTAGAGGAATTAACAGGTGGAAATATATCAGTCTACTTGATGGAACAACAATACGGATTTCTCAGATGACCCTCAGCCATTGTGTTGGCTTATCGCTCTTGTCTATGGGTGGGTGGGGGGTGGGAGAAAAATATAAATACACAGTCACTACACTTTACATTGTATCCTGTGAAACTCATTGTGACACTTTGACAGCATGATAAGGCGCTCTATCGAACGCACATTGAGCTCTGAGATAAATTCCCTCCGCCCAATGTTGGGAGGAGTGATTGTTTGTTGGAAGTGTCTGTCGTGCCTTAGATGAGATGTTAAACCATCCGGTCCCGTCCGGTCGGTCGGTCAGTCAGTCAGTCAAATGGATGTTTGTCTCTGAATAGTCATCAGCCTTCAGATATTAGCCTTCATAGCTGTTTGAGCGTGAGCCTCCTGTTTGCAGAATGGCTGCTGTATTCGCTTTAAAAACAGTCACTGCCTTTACCATTAATTGTTGTACTACTCTTTGAGATGTTGGGAGTCCTGTAGCTCAGTGGTTAGAGCGCTCGCCTTACAAGCAAGTGGCCTGGGTTCGATTCCCGGGAGGTCAGGGCGAAACCTTGGGCAAGTTTCCTTACTCCACACACACACACACACACACGCGCGCCTAATAATAATCCATCCAAAAAAACCACAATTATAAAATTGGTCATTTCAATCCACGACTGTTTGTGGGGGACGCTGCTGTGCGCAATTGGCTGCCGCGTTTCGCCCACAAATATAAAGTCAATTCACTTTACAGTATATTCTGTGAAGCGCTTTGGGACGTCAATAAGATGTGAAAAGCGCTGTATCAAATGCAAGGATTATTATTATTATCATGTATGAGAGCAGTACAAAAATACAGGTTCTTTACTAAACTAAAAGAAAGGATTTGGATCACCGTCTTTGGGGCCAGTTCCTGGAAAATCTGAGACATTAGCTGGTTGGTTGGGGCTGGTGAATGTTTTTCTAAATGTTACTCTGCTTCTCTTCGATGTGAACCTGAGTAAGGGTACTCGCAGTATACACTGTGAAGCGCTTTGAGATGTCTCAAAGACGTGATAAGGTGCTGTATCAAATTCAGAGTATTATTATTACTGTCGTTATTACTATTGTGGAACTACCGAGACCAATATAACAGATTCAACAAGTCTTCGCGTCAGTAAAGTTAAGCAACGTTCCAAACTGAAATAAAATCAAATTTATATTTGGAGAAGTATAAATGATTGCAAACAATATTAAAAAATAGGCATTTCATTGAATTTTGCTTTACGGTACATTCTGCGAAGCCCTATGGAGAAAGCGAGTCAACGTTTCAGGTCCATGACCCTTCAACGACAACAACGACAACAACTTGGATTTATAAAGCTCCCTCTATGCCGGACTGCGTCTCGGAGCGCTTCGTCAGAACTTAACTTATATTGGTAATTACAGCTGACCACAGCCTTCTTGAAGTTTTTAAGTTAAGTACATTTACTCTTTGGTCGGACATCTGCACGGCATATCCTGAATGTTCCTATTGATGATTACTTTGCATAACCCGGAGGACATTTCTTCATTCTTGGCATTCTTGGGATGAAGCGGAATACTGTAAGTCTTAGAATATTTTTGTTTGGGTGAAGAACGAAACGCGCTTCAAAGGGCAATGCGCATTTTGTCCCTGATCGGATTATCCTTCCTCTTACAATGAGCTTTTTGGCTTCTCTTAAACAGACTTGATCTGATCAGGGTTCGACTAAATGATCCCAGATCTGCTTTGGCGGAACACGCATATTATTCTGTGAAATGCCGGCAGATTAGCCAGATATCTGAACCTCCAGCCCAGGTTTAAGGAGGTGAATTGTGCTGATTCAGACAGTGTTTGTGTTGCTAATGAACTGAGCAAACACCCAATGATTAGATTATTAAAAGACCTTCGCTACTGCTCAGTCCCCATTCTATTCCTGTGCTTTGAAATAATTAGTCCTGCAATTTTATAGACTACTACTGACCCTCAATGAGAACAAGGTACCCATTAGCACCCAGGTCTCTGCAGGTATTACGTTGAAAAAAGACTCATGGCTAACGCTATGTTTTGCGTTTGAGGAATCACGATTTCACACGAGTTCACCTGTGGAGCCTCCTGTAGCTCGGTGGTTAGAGCCACTCGCCTTACAGGCGTGAGACCTGTGTTTCGAATCCAGGCAGGTCAGGGCGAAACCTTGGGCAAGTTTCCTTACTCCACACACACACACACACACACACACCTAATAATAATCCGTCCCCCCCCAAAAAAAAAAAAACCTTGAATAAATCGATCATTTCAATCCACGACTGTTTGTGGGGGACGCTGCTGTACGCAATTGGCTGCCGCGTTTCGCCCACAAACATCCAGTCAATTCACTTGACAGCGTATTCCGTGAAGCGCTTTGAGACATAGTCTAGATGACGTGAAAAGCGCTATATCAAAAGCAAGGATTATTATTATTAATATGATTATTATTAATACGAGGCGTATCATGAGAAATGTCAGTCCAACAGCCGGGAAATCGTTGCGACGTGTGGGAAGCCAGCAAATCATCTCCGCACGTAAGACAGACGCCGAGTATTTGACTCACGGAGGACAAAGTTTCAGACGAGTTCCAGTTCGCGATTGACAAGCGGAATTTGGTTTGAGGAAAAGAAACTTTGCTTTTTTGTTCAGGGATAAGCATTCAGCATTTCGATCATGTGTTTTTTTTTTTTCCATGTCCCCAATGGATCCCTTTTCTTTTTATTCTCAGCAAACTGTTACGTGGGCATCTACGGAATATTTCTCTCTCTCTTTTTAAAAATTATTTCCACTCGCTGTGAAAGAACCCTTTGAATGCCGCCTCCGACAAGCCTCAGTAGTTCGGTAGCCGCTAACTGCATACGTCTCCTGTTCTGGTGATAACACACATCAAAGAGACACACCAGCCGGGCAGGGTGAGAGATGTATTTAAGTGCCCAAGAAATTGACAAGGTCACCGCAATGCATTGCTGGCTGCAGCTTTTGAATGACACGATTGCTTCGCAGGAACACGGTGACGAGGTGACTGTTGATGTTTATTGCAAGGGCAAAAGGAAAAGACACACCCAGGGCACCCAGCTATAGGTTGAGATTGCGCATTACGCATTCAGATGACACCCGTGACATGTCATTGCATTGGAGCTGAACGATGGCATAGTTTGCGGTAGGTATCATGCAAAAAGCCCCTATACCTGGCTCCAGTTACAACATGAATTGATATTAGCATCGCATATTGCTGGGCAGCCCTCGATTCGCTCATAAAATACACTTTACAGTATATTCGGTGAAGAGCTCTACGACGTCTTAACGTGGTGGTAAAACACTATATTATCCCGCAACCCCTTTGCCTCGCTTCCTCCCTTTAAGGCCGGTCTCCAGACCTTACTCTTCGACCGTACCTTCTGCTCCCCTCCTAACTCTTCCCCCCCTCTCCTTTCTCTTCCCCTTCCCCCTACACTACCCCCGCCCGGCTCCCGACCTAACTGTGCAGCGCCTTGGGACGTCCTCCCGACGTGAAAGGCGCTTTATAAATGTTAATTTTGCTGTTGTTGTTGTTGTTGTATATTAAACGCAAGGATTGTTATGATAGACTCCCAAACTCTACAGCAGGATTATTAGGATTATTACTGTGGACCTTTTATATAACTTTCTTATGGATACAGGGATTAAGGGATATGGGAATAAGGCAGGCCCAGGTGGAGTTAGATTAGAAGATCAGCAGTGATCTTATTGAATGACGGTGCAGGCTCGAGGGGCTGAATGGCCTACTCCTGCTCCTAATTTTTATGTTCTTAAAATGTCAAATGCCGTACGTTTGGACATGCAGAAGGAAAGGATATAAATACCATCGGCTCTGTTAAACACCTTTGATCTCTCAAGTGCTTTGGCTACTGAGGTCCGCGGAGAGCAAGGCAGACACAGAACCACCTGCTGTGCAGCTGGAGTTTGGATAGCCCTGGAGTTTCCAGGTACCTCGTCTGAATGGCCTACTGACCTTCCAATGGGATCATGACCTTATCCCCAATTACCTTGGCACTCTGCGGCTGACAGACGGGAAGCAAATGAAACCATATTCTCCGCGGACAGTTTTTTTTGTGTAGACTTAAGACCACACAAAGTAGATGAGTAAAAAGGGTGTATGTGGGGGGGTGGGGGGGTGGCGGGGTGGAGGGGTGGGCTATGATATTATTTAAACTCAGCCACCATCAAAGTGTCGGCAGGCAGTTTGACAGGGCGATGTGCAGAACATCACGGGAAAGGCGCTCCCAAAATGAAATTTGTTGTTATGTTGTATTGTACGATCTACAATAATAATAGTAATAATCCTTGCATTTTGACATAGCACTTTTTCACGTCTTCTAGTCGCCTCAGAGCGCTTCGCAGAATATACTGTAAAGTGAATTGACTGTATTTTTTTTGTGTGTGGGCGAAACGCGGCAGCCAATTGCGCACAGCAGCGTTCCCCCCCCCACAAACGGTGGTGGGTTGGATCACCAAATCATTCTCATGCCTACGGTTCAACTGTACGTAATACATGACAAAGGCTTGACCCTCGAAGAGAGGAACAGAAATGCTGAAGGGATGTTGCTGAGGGTGAAAGAGTGAAAACCACCCTCATTTATTACGTTTTCCCCGTTAGTGGTGCTTTTAAAAAAAACAATGTTAGTTAGTTAGTTAGTTAGTTAGTTGGCGAGTTAGTTGGTGAGTTCATTTGCGCTACCTTAGTTACAATTTGCCTTCTCGTAAAAGATCTTTTTTTGATGTTTCTGTAATCGAGAAAGGTTTATTCTACAAACTGAAAGGAAAGGAACCCTGCATCAAACCCCAGATCTGGCATATTTGAAGTCGGATTGGTTCAGTTCGTTTGCAGATTCACACATAACTGACAAAACAGTTTCGGATGGTATTTCTGAGAAAGGACCTCTGTGGCGGCCAACCCTACATTTAAAATAAAGGCTGTTTCTTAATCTCTCTGTGGTTCTAACACCCGACAACAGCTCCTCAGACAATATCACTTTTGGTGGTCTAAATAGGATACATTTCCAAACCATTGACTATCAACTGTACACCTGATAATACTGTACCAATAGTCAACAACAACAACAACAGCAAAATTACATTTACAGAGCGTTGTTCACGTCGGGAGGATGTCCCAAGGCTGAATAGTTAGGTCGGGACCTGAGCAGGTGAGGGTGGGTGTGTGTGTGTGGAGGGGGGTGGGGAAGGGGGAAGGCGAGTAGGAGACGGAGGAGAGTTAGGAGGGGAGCAGAAGGCACGGTCGAAGAGTAAGGTCTTGAGAGCGGCCTTGAAGGAGGAAAGCGATTTGTCTAATGCCAAGTGTGGGATGTTGTTCCTTAATAATAAACAATGCCAATCCTTGCACTTGACGTAGCGCTGCTCACATCTTCTAAACGTCTCAAAATGCAAAGCTAATCGACCGTATATTTGCGGGCGAGACGCGGCGAAATGCGGAGGGAGGGCTGAACGAAGATAAAACATCGCGAGAACCGAATTCTGTTTCCGCCCCGCCCCCAAAAAAATCTGTGGAAATACAAAGTATATTTGTTGTCGGCAGTTGAAACATATGTTTCGAGGCTTTTTTGTTCAAGAAAAAAATAACATATACAGTTAAAAAAAACAATTGCACCTGTTCATTAACTAACCGCGCAGGTACTGTAGTTGGTTTTATTGGAAAGTTTGAAGCAATCAGCTACGTACGCACACGAGCGTTCGCTCGAACCGCCCGCCAGTCACCCACAGCTCGATTGCGAATGGAATCATGTGTTACCCGAGGCCCAACACCTCGACTGTGGGCACGGATGATTCAGCTGCAGATGTGGGGCTGAGCGCGTTGAAGCGCATGTGGTCGTTTTTCTTTTTGCTCTCTGAAGCCGGCTTCATCAAACAGTGCATCCGCAAAAAGAAGAGATAAAAAACAACCAACCAACCAACCAACCAACCAAAAACTCAAGTCATTTAAGTAGTGAACCCTTCTGTTCACGTCAAATGTTGCTAGGAACTGAAAAAAACAACGAATTTTGCAATAATTCGCACCTGCAGTTCTCACTCCCACTTTGCAATACTTGGATTGCGTTTGTTCGAGCCAAGTCTGCAGGTTGTGTGTGTGTGTGTGTGTTCATTATATTTACATAAACAGGGTATTTTTTTGGGGGTAGTTATGTCTTTTGTATGCACGGCAAGGAAATAACGGTTTGTGTCAGCCTTACACCCTAGAAACCTAAGCCGGCAGCCAGCGGGTTGGAAAGAGCGTCGTAAGGTTATAGAGCATTCGCCCGAGATGAAACCATTGAAACAAAAATATGGCCTCTGTCTGTCCATCCGTTATGTTATCACGTTACCCTGAAACATTAACCTATACCCCAAGCACAAGTGGGTTGGGAGTCTGTCCTGCAGTGTGGGATCGGTAGACCTGGGGTCAAATGTCAGCCTCAGATGAACTCTCTATCAATGGGTCTCGGTGCTAAATATTGAGTTTCACTGTTCGTAAAGCGCTGGGGAAGGGGTGGGTGGGTGGGGGTGGGGCAGGAGGAGTGGGGGGGGTAAAATATAACAGAGATGGAAGAGATGGGTGAATATAACTCCCTGAAGGGATAGGCACAATCTGGGTCTTTCCATTCCCATGTGCACTACACCACACTGATTCTCTACCGGGTTTTCATTTCTCTCTCTCGTTTTCACAAGCTCACGAGGAAAGATAGCCACGGACTTTAATCCCGTGTCCTCATGGAGCTCCTGTAGCTCAGTGGTTAGAGCGCTTGCCTTACTAGCGCGACATCTTTGTTTTGAATCCAAGTAGGTCAGGGCAAAACCGTGGGCAGGTTTCCTTACTCCCCACACACACCCACCCACACCCACCCACACCCACCCACACCCACCCACACCCACACACACACCCACACACACACACAGGCACGCGCCTAATAATAATCCATTAAAAAAAACACAACAATAAAAATTGGTCATTTCAATCCACGATTGTTTGTGGGGGACACCTGCTGTGCGCAATTGGTTGCCGCGTTTCGCCCACAAATATATACAGTCAATTCACTTTACAGTATATTCTGTGAAGCGCGTTGAGACGTCGATAAGATGTGAAAAGCGCTGTATCAAATGCAAGGATTATTATTATTATTATTACTGCTGTGTTGGATCATCCGAAAGCATTGCTCCGAGATTTCTTTCTCAATCCCAATTGAAATGCAACGTACCTCTCTCTATAGGGGACCCTTTGAGTCAACTCTTGTCAAGTCCGAACCCCTCGCTTGTCTAATTATTTGAAACTTAAAGGTCATACCACGAGGTTTGTCAGTGACATGTTCTTACAGCCAAAAACTCCACCTAAGATTCCTGCGTTGTTGCGGTTTGGTGAGAGTGGCAGTGAGGCGGGGGGAATTAGATAAGTGTCTGAACCCAATAAGCGGCCGTTTTCCAACGCTCAGGAACGTCAATAAAGGCACTTTCCTGCAAAAAAAAATGCCAACTCGTACCATGGAACATTTACGGCATGAAGGTTAACAACTGACTCCGAACACTGGAAACCTGTCCACCGGGCCCTGAACCGATCCGAGGACTTTATTTATTGTTTGGAGGATCTGCCTGGATTGTTTGCTTCCTGGCACTATGAACCTGCTGGTGGAATGTATCTGTGTTCACATACCAGTCCTTGTGTGTCTTTTCCCTCCCTTACACGTTCCTACGGGTTTCGGGGGTGAGATCAAGCTTTGCTACATTGGCAGAAAGTCATTTGTTTATGGAAAGTCTACACAGTGCTAGAGTTTGCTGACGTAATTTAGATTATTAATTTTATCTGAACTGTTTAACGCTGAAATATGTTATTGACTTTATGTTTTTAACCACACATTAGCTTTAAGCAAGAGGATTAAATGACGAGAAGTCTAGGTCAAGACAGATAATGCACTTGATAACATTTATTCCCAATGTTTGGTGAATAGGTAATAAAAAATAATAATAATTTGTGTAATCCATTTGATATAGTGCCTTATCAGTTCTTTGAGACATCTCAAAGTGCCTCACAGAATATATTGTAAAGCGAATTGACTGTGCATTTTGTGGGTGAAACGCAGCAGCCAATTGCAAACAGCAGTGCTCCACGAACAGTCGTGGAATGAGTGACTAATTATTGTTCATTATGAAAGCAAAATAATCAGAACAAGAAGTGTTACATTTGATATAGCGTTTTTCACGTCTTCTAGATATCTCAAAGCGCTTCACAGAATATACTGTAAAGTGAATTGACTGTGTATATGTGGGTGAAACGCGGCAGCCAATTGCTCATAGCAGTATCTCACAAACAGTCGTGGATTAAAATGACCTTTTTAAAAAAATTATTGTGTTTTTTTTGGAGGGATTATTATTAGGCATGTGGAGTAAAGAAACTTTCTCAAAGTTTTGCCCTGACCTACCTAGATTCGCAAACAGGTCTCACGCTTGCAAGGCACGGGCTCTAACCACTGAGTTACACGACTGAAAAATCATCGTTCGAAGCACAGAAGTTCAGATAATCTATTCATTTATACTGTACAAATGATTACAGTACTGGGATGAGGTATGCATTAAGCACAAGTCAAGCCAAGGCAATTTAAGGGTAAATTAGATAAAGACTTTCCAAATAAAGATATAAGGAGGGTTCGTAAAAAGATCAGGGAAATGTGAATAGAGGAATTGGGGAGCCAAAACAGCATAGATACCACACTGTAGTACATTTCAGTAATAACAGAGTTAAGGTTATCAAAATGACTTATGAAAGGCGAACATCGGAAAAGGGAAGTTCGTACTTCTCTAATAGAGTTTGCTAACCCGCCAAAGGGATATTGCAACTCACTGTGATTAGCACCATTTTGGGCTTATTATTCCATAGATTGTAACGATTCAAATTATTATTAATATTAATCCTTGCCATTTGATATAGCGCCTTACCGAGGCTTCGCAAAGCACTTCGTTTCATAGAATATACTGTGAAGCGAGTTGACTGAATATTTTGGGGGGCAGGGTGGGAGGGGGGGGAGTGGGGTGGGGGGGAAGTAGTTTAGACTGCGGAGGATAATAAGACCTCTCTCTCTCTCTCTCAGACTATTCACTGAGAGAGAGAGAGGCATCTTTCATCCCTTTGGAGCTAAGCTGAATTTGACCCCCCCATATCCCAGTTTGAACTCACTGGTGTAATATTGAACTGAAGGTGGCCTCTGGTACATGGAAGGAAGCTGTTATGTTTTATGCATTACCCTGAAGCCCGAGAGACGGAAATATCCGAAACATCGGAATTTTTATTGTGCGCCTGAACTTTTCCCGACAGAACAATACCACCTCTCGCTCTCTGGAATGTCCTGTGACCTCACCCTACCACCAACGCGCTCGCTACTCTTTCGAAGACTTTTGTTTTGGCCCCCCCCCCCGTCCCCCGTTCCTTTAAGCCTTGCGCAGAAAGATCGGATCCGAATGCAGCCATTCCCAGGCACGGGGGGTTTCACTGTTTGAAACTAATTCCACTGAACCTGGAGTACAAAACAACCGCTTAAAACCCGCAGGAAAAAATATTCCAAACTAAACAACACTGACGTCTCAAAGCAGCATCTTCTGAAAAGCGCTTGTAATAATAATATGAATAATAATCCTTGCATGTGATATGGCGCTTTCCACATCTTCGAGACGTCTCAAAGCGCTTCACAGGATATACTGTAGAGTGAATTGACTGTATATTTGTGGGCGAAACGCGGCAGCCAATAGCGCACAGCAGCGTCCCCCACAAACAGTCATGGATTGAAAATGACCGATTTTCTTTTGAAAGATTATCGTTGGGAGTGTGGAGTAATGAAACTTGCCCAAGGTTTCTCCCTGCCTGGAATTGAACCCAGGTCTCTCACTTGTAAGGCGAGCGCTCCATCTAACCACTGAGCTACGGAACGTATTGTGTATTTGTAGGTGAAAATGTTCTTCCAAATGGGCTTGAGTTTCCACTGAAATCAATATACAGGTAACTTGAATATTGTATGTTTTTTTGGTGTGTTGGTGGCATTGTAGCCTTGACATCAGGACAGATCTCTACATTATTGGATAAACAACTGTGGTGTCCTTCATGGCACCTCGTTTGGGATTGAACTGCCTTGGGTTTTAAGCGAGGTCTCTCTCTCTCTCTCTCTATCTCTCGCTCTCTCTACCTGTCAAGCCGAGTATTCTTTGATCAGCGGCCTGTCTCGGGCCAGGAAGGAGACTAATTGATGGTGAGAGGCAGTCAGTGACACAAGCTGTGATCCCGGTGAGAACAGACTAATGAGAGTGGGAAGAAATCTATCAGCCGAGCTGTCGGTCAGGAATGTTGTCAATTCTACCCGTCAAGATTATGTTTTCAACATCCGTGTCCTCTACGGAGTGACGTCTTGCGACTTCTTAACGTTAGCAATAACGGGGAGCTGACCACAAACACAGCAGCCGTTTCCAATCAGATTCAAATTGATTCAAAGCACTATTTTTGAGGGGGGTTGTGTGTGGGGGGGGTGGGGGGGGGTGGAGTGGGGGGGCATTTATTTATTTATTTATTTCCCCCACTGTTTATTTTTCCTGCGTTTGCTCTCTCCGTGACCTCCCCCTCTCCCCCGAAGACCTCTCTCTCTCTCTCTCTCTCTCTCTCTCTCCCTTTCCCCCAGTTTGACCACCAGCCCGTGCGATATCCGAGCATTGCAACAACAAAAAAAACGGTTCGGGGATTAAGTAACACATGAACGCGCGGAGATCGACTGCGTTGGAAGATTTATACCCCCACCTGACAGCGCACCTTGAAATATCTGGACGTATTCACTCCCCCACCCCACCCCATCCCACCCCCTCCACCACCACTATCTTTAGCTCTTTTACAGGCGTTTAACTAACGCGCAGGATAATAACGATGGCGGCTCGCACACATTCCTACGACACCCGCCAGGCACGGTCCTGAATAACAAGGGCAGTGTGCTCGGTTGGAAATGAAACTCTTGGCTATGAAATGCGGCGCTTCGCTTTGGCGGATCGACTGAGAACTGAACAAAACTCGCCCAACCGAGTGGAGCGGCAGGGAAACCTGGCACTGAGAGATTCTGGTTGTCAAGCGATCAATTCGTCAAACCAGCCAACCCAGGTCACACACGTCAGCCTCTTACAAAAAGGGAACGCTGCTGCATATTTGCGCTTTGTTTTATATATATATATATATATATAGATATATGTATTGTCTATATGTATATACATTTTAAATTGGAACAACATTGGAGGTGGGGGGGACAAAGGCAGAAAGATTTGAAAACTCGTAAACCATCGTTCCAATTTTACAGTACAACAACAACAACAACAACGACGACAACAAAATTGCATTTGTAGAGCGCCCTTTCACGTCGAGAGGATGCCCCAAGGCGCTGGACAGTCAGGTCGGGACCCGAGGAAGGGGGGAGAGGGGCAGGTTTGGAGGGAGGAGGGGAGGGAGAGAGTTAGGAGGGGAGGGAGAGAGTTGGGAGAGGGAGAGAGGTGGGAGGGCAGCAGAAGGCACGATCTGCCTTGAAGAGGAGGGTCTTGAGACCGGCCCTGAAGGAGGCAAGGGAGGAAGCGAAGGCGAAGGGGCTGTGGGATGGAGTGTGGGTTAGGGTTAGGGTTAACCTAAAAGTGTGGGTTAGGGACGGCTGCAGTGAGGTCTGTGAGGCAAAAAAAACTACAACCGGGCAAACGACAGCCATGCCAGATGTTCACAGGAACTTTTACTGCCACTGCTAGTCTGAGAAAACTTGGCAGTCACCCACTCACCAGAGTCTACTATCACATTACAATCTATCCTGGCACAGGCTTGATCCATCTCAACCTGGGGACCCACCCAGTCAGCCTACGCCCGGGTGGAACAAAGTTTCAGACTCGAACCCAGTAAAGCACACACAGGATGGATGTGTTGTTTTTAAAAGTTCAGAGCAAAGAGCGAGGGTGTGGCCATTGCGAACTCGTCGAAATCAGTTTGAAGATGAAGTGGGTGGGGTAGCTTAGAGGTGGGTGGCATAGAGGATGCTGAACACCGAACAGTTGGACGCACAGACTTGTGTGTGATTTCTGTTCGGCTGGCTCCCGACACAGGAGGAGCATTCAGAGATGAACCAAAGTTCACAGCCAGCCAGCCAGCCTGACCTGAATCAAGTTGGTTACTTTCATATGAGTTTAGACATCGCACCCAACCGTACCCAACTGCTTTTTTGGGTTGAACTAAAAAGGCCGTGCCCTTAGGGCGGAAAAATGAAAGGGCGGAGGCCAAACAAAAGGAGGCTTGCATCATCATTAAATGCATTTGAGGTGTGTTTCGTCACCAATACGCCCGGCCCATCGCTCTTCATCAGCTCATCCATTTCATATTTTATCTCTTGCTCATGAATGCTCACTTACCCGGTTCATTTTTTGTGTTCAGAGCAATTCAACTACATTTTGTTAGTTGTTAACGGACAGCTGTAGCAGCAGCGATCGGAGCGCTCGATTCGCAAGCGTGAGGACCTGGGTTTGATTCACAGTCAGGGAGAAACATTAGGCAAGTTTACATACTCCACACCTCTGTTTAACCCAGCAGTAATTAGGAACCCTGTTGTTAGTCGATTGGCGGATCGCGTTTCCCAGAGGTAATAAGCCTTTCAAAATATATATCTTTAATAATAATAAATTCACTCAATCCATGACTGTGTATGCGGGACGTCGCTATGCGCAATTGGCTGCCACGTTTCGCCCACAAAACATACAGTCAAACCACTTTACAAAGCGTGTGTGGAGCGTTTTGAGATGTCTTGAGGAGGTGATAAGGCACTCTATCTAATGCAAGGATTATGACTGTTATTATAATGTTCTCTTTCCAATTAAAAAATATATATATACCTTTAACTTCTGCAACTCTGCGTTGCAGTCAAGATGGAAGGAACGCAAACTGAAACTAGTTCAGGGCGCTGTTTGAAACTCCTCTCTCAAAAATGTGCGTCTGATTCTCAGAGATCACAAGCATTTGGGGGCAGGTGGGAAATGGAGGTAAAGGGTTTTGCAGTCGTGCAGTAAGAGGGGCCTCTCCAGAAGATGTGGTTGAGGTTTCGATGGTTTCGTTTCGATGGCAAAGGAGGATCACCTGTGTTACACTTGCTTTGGCAGCACAGTGCTTGACACGGCTCCAACACAGTCAACCCTCCCCTCCGCCAGCACCTGCGACCGTACCTCGGAACGACAAAGAGAGATTGCCGCCATTCCTTGACCCTCAAAGAAAATACAGTTGACGTCACCCAATGAATTCCTCCATCAGCCACTCTCCCTCTCTCCCTCTCTCTCTCCCTCTCTCTATCTATCTCAGAAACTTACGCTTTGTCAGTATTAACCCATAGCTCTTCCCCATTACTCCCAGGCGCAATGTCCTTATCCTCTTCCACTCCGTCACTGAAAGATAAAACACTCCAAGCGTGCCTTGCCTGTAGCTCTGTAGAGGCTTGGGATAATCGGTTACTCGACCCAGCAGTTTTGCCCACAAAGTAAACAGCCAATTCACCCGCCAGTGAATTGTGAACTGTGACGCGCTTTGAGACGTCTCGAAGACGGGATAAGACGGCTGTAACCAAATGCAAGGATTATTATTATTATTATTTTATAGCGAGGCAAAGGGACTGTTGGATGGAGCTCCAAAGGATTAGGGGGGGGGGGGGGGGGGAGGGGAGCGATGCTGATAGCCTGACAGCCGACATTGTAATGCGAATGATTAAAATTGATACCCACACCTCACCTAGTTTTACTTTCTTTCATGACCATCAAAGCTACTGCCCACGCTTCCTCACACAGCAAGATAAGGTGTCACCTGAAGGAAAATATGATGGTAACAAACAAGTATTTTTGCTATCTATCGCACAAAATTTCCCTTTTTAATATTAATCAGTCGTACCTTAACTTTAAAAAAAAATTACAGAAAAATTTATCAACTAAATTTATCAAATAAAAGCACCCACCTTTTTAAAGTTTCCGTGGGGGTCGGATATACAGATGTCACAGAAAGTACCTCGATGGCTTCAGGTGAAAGATAAAAGACTTGGGGTTTCACACACACACACACAAGGCAAGTTTCCTCCTCCCAGCTGTTTGGTCTTGTAGTGAAAATATCAATGGGTTCAGTTCAGGACAGTCCTTCAAGTGAAAAAAAAATACTCCTTTGGCTAAACCTTTTGCTCTGGTACGTCTCAACGCCTGGCATTTGTGCCAACAGAGAACTAGCTTCAGTTCAGGGTGAGTTGGCTCTTTGCCACCTGTTGGCAGCAGTTGCTCGGAAGCCGAGATCCATGCCCTGCAAAGATTTTGCCCCCGCAAAACACACAGCCGATCTACCCCGCGGTACGGCCTATGTGGCGCTTTGAGACAGCAACAACAATATTACATTAGTACAGGGCCTTTCACGTCAGGAGGACGTCCCAAGACGCTGGACAGTTACTGCTTCAGACCCGAGATAAGAACTGAGAGGGGGGAGGAGAGGGAAGGAGGGGGGATAAGGAGTTGCCGATGGGTCCACCGTGGAGGAGAGTCTTGACGCGAGACTTGAAGTGCGAGGATTATTGTTATTGTCATTATTATTATTGCGTAGGGCTGTGGGGTTAAACACACACGGGCCACGCTCTCTTGCTTTGAGAACTCCTGCGTTTTTCCTCTAGCGCGGGGAAGGAGGAGCCCCTTTTGATCTTTGAACAGGAGTCGAGATAAGTTGCAACGAAAAAAAAACGCTTGAAACTTCACGCTTTAGCACGACAAAGCTCTACTGAAGCAGATGTCCAACACAACACAGATAACTGGACTGTGGAGTTTTTCTTTTAACGAGTGCGTGGCTGCCCAATTGAAAGGCTGAAAAAAAACATGTAGCAAACTGATTCTGGAAGGTTCACAGGCAGTTGTGAGTTAGTGGGTGAGTGAGTGAGTGAGTGAGTGAGTGAGTGAGTGAGTGAGTGAGTGAGTGGGTGGGTGGGTGGCTGGGTGAGTGAGTGAGTGAGTGAGTGAGTGAGTGAGTGAGTGAGTGGGTGGCTGGGTGGGTGAGTGAGTGAGTGAGTGAGTGAGTGAGTGAGTGAGTGAGTGAGTGAGTGAGTGAGTGAGTGAGTGAGTGAGTGAGTGAGTGAGTGAGTGAGTGAGTGAGTGAGTGAGTGAGTGAGTGAGTGAGTGAGTGAGTGAGTGAGTGAGTGAGTGAGTGAGTGAGTGAGTGAGTGAGTGAGTGAGTGAGTGAGTGAGTGAGTGAGTGAGTGAGTGAGTGAGTGAGTGAGTGAGTGAGTGAGTGAGTGAGTGAGTGAGTGAGTGAGTGAGTGAGTGAGTGAGTGAGTGAGTGAGTGAGTGAGTGAGTGAGTGAGTGAGTGAGTGAGTGAGTGAGTGAGTGAGTGAGTGAGTGAGTGAGTGAGTGAGTGAGTGAGTGAGTGAGTGAGTGAGTGAGTGAGTGAGTGAGTGAGTGAGTGAGTGAGTGAGTGAGTGAGTGAGTGAGTGAGTGAGTGAGTGAGTGAGTGAGTGAGTGAGTGAGTGAGTGAGGTCCACCCTTTGCGAGTTGATGCTGAACTACTTTTTATTCTCACACCTTTGCTGACAGCCATATTCATATAGGTCGCCAAGTCATTTCTGTGAATCGTTGATGGTTTACGGCTTTCGAGGGTGGGCGGTGTTGGGTTAGGGGCAAAGGGATTTGCAGCCTGAGAAATAGTTTCACCCACAGTGTATCCTGTATGCTGTGAGACATCTCCCAAGACGTGATAAGTCGCACTATCAAACAAAAGGGTGACATGTACTATTAATAATAATAATAATCCTTGCATTTTATATAATATAATAATAATAATAGTGTTTTCACCACCTTCTAGACGTCTCAAAGCGCCTCACAGAATATGCTGTGAAGTGAACTGACTGTGTATTTGTGGGCGAGACGCGGCAGCCGATTGCGCACAAAAGCCGTGGATTGGAGTGACCAATCTATAGTTGTTTTCCTTTTATTGAGGGATTATTATCAGGCGTGAGTTGGCGTTGCCCAAACTTGCCCAAGGTTGCGCCCCGACCCGCCGGGAATCGAACCCAGGTCGCTCGCTTGTGTTAGAAGCAGTTAGAATTTCGTTTCGAATGGGACTGCTGTTTCCCCACTTGGATATTGTTATTCCCGATCGTGTGCTTTGTTCAGGAGTTGCGTTACTGCGAATCATCAATGATTGACTGTACAATTAGAACGCGGATGAGTGGGGCTGAGTGTTGTGTTCTATCTGCCTCCGTGCAGTCGTTCGACAGCCACAAAACTTTGTAGATTAGGGTGGAGTCCGTGGTCGACACTCCCTTTTAACCATTAACTACGCTTTCCAGAGGACAACACCCTTTAGGCCATTGAATCGATGGTAGAATTGAACTGTAGCTAGCAGGTTACACAGCGTAGTCCACACCCACTGACTGCCCACCTTGGGACCTCCTCCAGACATGAAAGGAGCTATACAAACAATAATAATACAGTAATAATAAACCTTGCATTTGGCATAGCGCTTTCCACTTCCCCGAGACGTCTCAAAGCGCTTCACAGAATATAACCGTGAGGTGAATTGACTGTGTATCTGCGGGCGAAACGCGGCAGCCAATTGGTATTGTATTATTGTGTGTTGTATTTGAAAGATGTTTTGCACAAACAATCTGCCAACAGGCGGGGCCCGAGCTATCTGAACAGTGCAAATTGCCAGTGAGTTATGGCGTTGCCGTAACCTATACTGGCTACAACACTGGGATTGGCTGAACCTATCACTCAACAGGTTAAAGTCCCACTGACCCCTAAACACCTGCACCCTAACACCCATTGGTGTCCAACTTATTTCCACCCCCACAAGCTTGAAGCTAAAGAGTAGCGTTATGCCCGGGTCTAGGTCACAGCTTTGCCAGTAAACACCGCGCCAAATTGATTGCATTTCTTCTACGCGTTTCAGCCAAGAATTTCATTACAAGATAGTATCATAATGATTATTTTATCATGTAGAATTATGGTAAAAATCCTTATTGTTTCATCATTACTGTATTGTAAAATATAATATTATGCTTCTAGTCATTTCATTACGAGTTGTAGAATTAAAACATCAACTCACAGGTGCTACTTTTTAAAATATTCCACCCCACCCCACTGTTAAGTTGCTAACTTTGAAACTCCGCAATTATTTTGCTCAGTGTGTTTTTAAACACTTTTTGTTTCCTCATTTCGTAAAGTAGTTTGAGCGCAAAGAACATTGGGGCAATATTTGTTTGGGGAGGGGGCGGGGTGGGTGGGGGGAAAGGAGAAAGTCCTAATTTGTTGCTATAACTTTAAACGATTCACAGATGAAGGTCACAGGAGGAAATGACAGGAAGGGTACACGTACATTGTACAGGGTGTTTTGTTACACAGGCAGCAGGGGCTGGATTTTAGTGCAATAGGTTGGCAAGTACAATTTATTAATTTGTTCAAATAATCCTTCCATCCTGCCATTAGTTAGTTGGTTAATTGGTTAGTTGGTTAGTTAGTGCGCTCGAGATAGGCTGCCTGTGGTAATTACAACCCAGCGAAACTTTGATCCTTCAAGGGAAACGTTTGATTCAAGCTGGTTAAGAGTTTATCTTGGCAACGACCCTGTTTTTCTTTTCATTAATAATTTTCTCCTCTTGCTCTCTTTGAGTCTCTCTGCCATCTATCTTGCGCCCGGGAGGATAGAGCGGAGAACCGTTCTGGTTGCCTTTGTCGATTGTCGATAATAATCCGTCCAAAAAAAACACAATAATAATAAACTTTGTCATTTTCAATCCACGACTGTTTGTGGGGGACGCTGCTGCGCGCAATCGGCTGCCGCGTTTCACCCACAAATATACAGTCAATTCACTTTGCAGTACGTTCTGTGAAGCGCTTTGAGACGTCTAGAAGACGGGAAAAGCGCTATATCAAATGCAAGGATCATTATTATTATAGTTGGCAATATCCCTTCATTGTAAAATTTCAAAATAAATCACCAAAGTAAATTTTACACTTTCCCAGGACTTTCCCCCGGCCTTTACCTGGGGAGAAAAAGCAATCCAACGACAGTACAGTACAATATACTGTTTGATACACACACACAGACACAGACACACACTCACACACACAGGTAACCAATAGGGAATAGGTGCAGCAGAGGAGAAAGCATCAAAGTCACCAGGAAAATACAGGGGGAATAAAAAGCTTTAGAAGATGCTGAAGGAGAAAAGCAACGCACTGATGTTGCTAGCAAGTTGGTTTGTGGGTCAGCGTTCCAAGATTCGAATTGAATTTGTCCCTGGCTAGCTGGTCAGTTGAATTTTCTGTCCTTGCCCTATGGACTAAGAAGGGAGCGTTACCCTGAAGCGCATGTCTCTGACTCTGGTGGCACCGAGATCATTACGCACATTAAGCTTTCCCTTTCAGTTGCATGTATCCTACGAAACTGAGACTATTGGTTGCATGCTGTGGGTTTTACTGTATCTCTTGAAAAGCCTGGAGGGTGGACGTGCGTATCGCCCACAAGATACGTGATCGATTCACACTGCAATCTAGCCTGCGATAGGCACTTTGAGATGTCTCGGCAATGAGATAAGGTGCTGGGTGATAACACCAAACGCAACGATGATTATTATTGCAAACGTGTCATAAACCTGTGGTGCACATTCACTTCCAAATTCAAGAGAAAGACTTTAAGAAGTAAAATATATTGCAATTAATCGCCTCCCCCACCCCATCCCGTATCTACTGTG
Source organism: Hydrolagus colliei (assembly GCA_035084275.1). Classification (NCBI taxonomy): domain Eukaryota; kingdom Metazoa; phylum Chordata; class Chondrichthyes; order Chimaeriformes; family Chimaeridae; genus Hydrolagus; species Hydrolagus colliei. Next base: position 11,489,716 of record CM068762.1, on the reverse strand, counting down.
ATCTTTTTGTGACTGCATCTCATCGCTGTGCTAAAAGCCTGAACAAAAATGATTAAATTTCAAGTTTACTACCACCCCCAGACCCCCCCCCCCCACCCATCCACCCACCCACCCACCCAAGCCATCCATTCCGAGCCTGTTTCAAATTTAGGTTAAATTACGTAAACTTCAATTCAAACAGTAATGGCTTACGCGTTTCACCGATTAGGAAAAGTGCCTCAGGAAATACATGACTGGAACTGAAATTTAACGTTCAGATAAATCTATTTGCAGAATCTCAAAAAAAGTCCTAGTTTGAAAGATCGGATCTGTGCAGAGATGAGTTTGGTTTAGTGCGAACCCAACTGACTAATTTCTGTGATAAGCAGTTCAGACACACTAACAATTCAACCGTAAAAAATCAAGTCAGGCTGCCAACTTTTAAACCAACGCAAGAGAGGTGAATCGATGTTTAATGCTTGTACACAGAAATATATCAAACACTTTAAAATAATAATCTTTGCATTTGATATAGCGCTTTTCACATCTTATCAATGTCTCAAAGCGCTTCACAGAATATACCGTCAAGTGAACTCTATATACAAGTGACTGTATATAGAGTCAGTGTCCGCCACAGTCACGGTTCTCCGTGACTAAACAACTCTACAACGACAACAACAGCAAAATGATACTTGTATAAGCACCTCTTTCACGTCAGGAGGACGTCCCAAGGAGCTGAGGTGGGGGTGAGGATCTTATTTTGCCCCCCCACCCCCAAAACAAAAACTCTTAAGAGCAACATTCCTTTCCTTTATGTTATCTCACTCTTTTTTGGAGGGTTGATGTAGAGTTCATATCAGCGTGGCAGCTAATCTCCTCATCACCAACTCCTGCCCTGCTGCCTGATGCCTATCCCTCACCACGGAACTCTGAAACATTGGGGGAAAAGCCTTGATCCATCCCCTGTGTTTATTTCCCCCTTTGACCCTTTTTTCACATAAACTAGCCATGTGAGTTAGAACGAACAGAATAGTCTTTCACTGGTAGTGAAATGGTTATTTCAATGTCCACACTCTAGCTATTAGAATAATAATAATAATCCTTGCATTTGATATCGTGATTTTGACGTATTCTAGACTGTGTCTCAAAGCGCTCCACAGAATACGCTGTAAAGTGAAATTGACTGTATATTTGTGGGCGAAACGCGGCAGCCAATTGCGCACAGCACAAAATAGTAGTGGATTGAAATGACCAATTTCAACGTCTCAAAGCGCTTCACAGAAGATACTGTCAAGAGAGTTAATCGTGTGTTTTACGAGTTCAGTATCGGAGGCTCTCTCCCCGGTCCCGCCTTCGAGGAAAAATAGAAAAAAGGAGGAATAAAATCATGCGCCGCATGATGAGGAGCGATCGGCTTCTATATGGCCTTACGTGGCTTCTTCGTTTAATGAGGAAGTTGTAAGCGATGTGGGTTTTACAGCTGTATTTAACTCCAGTTTACTCATTCGTGAATTCGTAAACAAGAATACATTTCTCTTCTAACACAACAATAAATGGCTATTTAAAAAAAAAAATACGAACGAAAAATGAAACCGCACGGAGACATTCCCAAACCCCAAAGCAAAAATCTCTTCAGTGAAATTTTTTTTTTTTTCTGTGTGTTCATCTTTTATCGATCATTGAAAAAAAAAGACATTTATTGTTGCGTCAGAAGAGAAATTTTGTTTACGAATTCACAAGTGAGTAAACATTGGTGTCAAATACAGCGGTAACTCACATCACTTGCAACTTCCTCATTAAACGAAGAAGCCACATAAGGCGCTCGCTCCTCATCAGGCAGCACGTGATTTTATTCCTTTTTTCTATTTCTCCTCAAAGGCAGGAACAGGGAGAGAGCCTCCAATACTCAACTCGTAAAACACACGATTAATTCGCTTTACAGTACATTTTGTGAAGCGCTCTCAATGACGTGAGAAGGCGCTATATCAAATGCAAGGATTATTATTATTATTATCATCATCATTATTATTGTCTGAGATGATGTTATAATATTACAATGGTGGAGTTCTGTAGCTCAGTGGTTACAGTGCTCGCCTTACAAGCGTGAGACCTGTGTTTCGAATCCAGGCAGGTTCAGGGCAAAACCTTAGGTAAGTTTCCTTACTCCACACACACACCTTATAATAATCCCTCCAAAAAAACTTTAATATTCATTTCAATCCACGGCTGTTTGTGGGGACGCTGCTGTGCGCAATTGGCTGCCGTTGTTTCACCCACAAATATACAGTCAATTCACTTCATAGTACATTCTGTGAAGCGCTTTGAGATGTCTAGAAGACGTGAAAAGCGAGCGCTTTAGATCAAATGCGAAGATTGTTATTTATTATTCAAAACATTCGGGAGTCATATCTGTGTAAACTACATCCATGTGGTGTGTCCCCGCTCACACACACACACACCCTGATGAGGTGGAAGCTTAGTCTCTGCTATAGGAACTCCCAACAGAACCCATGGAAGATACAGACACCATTTATCACACAGCAGCTGTCGCTCAGTGCAGCTGCTTTGCCATGCTTCACTTAGTCCGAGTCTAATTTAGAAATTGAATCTGATATATGTGAATGTTGAACGCACCATCTCGCTATACATGTAAACAGCTGACCACTGGAGCCACCGAGCGAAGAAGAAACTCTTCGTATCTTAAGATATCCAGTCTGGCAATTGTTTGCTACGACTAGATTAATAATACAGTAACAAGAAGAAGAAGAACCCTTGCATTTGATTTAGCGCTTTTCATGTCTTCTAGATGTCTCCACACTATATACAATATATAAAGCGAATTGACTATCTACTTGTGGGCAAAATGCGGCAGCCAATTGGCGCACAGTGGCGTCCACACAAACAGTCGTGGATTGAAATGACCAATTTGTTATGATTATTTTTTTTCTTGAGGGATTATTATCAGGCGCGTGTGTGTGTGTGAGTAAGGAAACGTACCCAAGTTTCTGCCTTGACCCACCAGGAATCGAACCCAGGTCTCTCGCTTGTAAGGCAAGTGCTCTAACCACTGAACTACAGGAGCTGCACCACAGGATTATGGTAAAATTGGAGTCTGGGGGCTGAGACACACTGACAATTTCTATGTGGGATGAAAGTGTGAACAGGTATTTGCAGTCAGGTTTCACATTCTCTCACTTGATTTATTTATATTCTAGTGAAGATTTTAAGAAGGCAAGGGTTGTAAATCAGCAGAGTTTTGCCCAATGATCTAGTCAGTTGGTCCCTGTCTGAATAAGGGGACATAGCTGTGCGTAAATTGGCTGCTGCATTTGCCCGAAAATTAGTCACTACACTTAACAGGATTAACTGTGAAGCGCTTTGTTATGAGAAGACACTAGAATAATAATAGTAATAATCCTTGCATTTGATATAGAGCTTTTCACATCTTATCAACGTCTCAAAGCGCTTCACGGAATATGTAATGTAAATTGACTGTATATTTGTGGGCGAAACGCGGCAGCCAATTGCGCACAGCAGCGACCCCCACAAACAGTCGTGGATTGAAATGACCGATTTTATTATTGTGGGTTTTTTTGGACGGATTATTATTAGGCGTGTGTGTGGAGTAAGAAAACTTGCCCGAGGTTTGGCCCTGATCTGCCTGGATTCGAACACACTTGTAAGGTGAATGTTCACCTTACAATCAGCGCCTTGGGACGTCCTCCCGACGTGAAAGGCGCTCTATAAATGTAAATTGTTGTTGTTGTTGTTCTAACCACTGAGCTACAGGAGCCCCACTATAACCAGAATCATAATTGCATTTGTTACAGCGCCTTATCACATCACTGGGATGTCTCAAAGAGCTTCATGGAATATGTTATGACTGCGGATTACTGTATTTTGTGGGCAAATGGCGAGACAAAAAGCTATCGCAAAATGAATGCTTATCATTTATGAGATACATCAATCAAATGAGATCTCAAAGTTTGCTAGATCAGCTGTCATTTTTTTTTAGATGAAACTAGCAAAACACTCACTGGTCACTAGAAGATGTGGTCTTAACTGGTCAAACTAAATTGATACCATGAGGCGCTAACCAAAAATAAAACTTTTTCCATGGAGGGTTACATCTCAGCTAGATAAAGAAACTGAGAGAGAAAGAGAAAGAGAGAGAGAGAGACCTCTTTCGCGGTGGCCCGAATACAAAATGAAACTAACACCCACTCCTCAGGGGTGGATTCAGCCACTGTGTCTGTCTTGCACATCCGAGCCCCAACAATTCCTGGAAAATGTTTACTAAACTCACTAGGTTAGAGATCATTTCCAGCACTGCGGCTCAAATTACGTGGCATTACTTTCTGGGCAGCAATGTAATAATAGTGACTCTAACGCACAGTTTGATATGTTTGTTTGTTTCTTTGTTTGTTTGTTTGTTTGTTTGAGAAAGAGAGAGTGAGAGAAAAAAAAGTCCCAATGTTGTGCCAAACACATGACGAAAAAGCAACGCCATTGCAAGACAAAACGCTAGATTCTACTGTTGAAGATTTTTCAATACTTGCATTTGACGTAGCGCCCAAAATATCCTCCTCGCCCACCGAAACAGTCATCGGTTTGGGTTAAACTCCCAAAAATACAGCCAGTGTGTGACGATGCTCATCGCGTTTCGCTTGGTGTATCTGGGCTGCGTCTATCCTCAGGACAAGTGGATTTCTTGCACAGCAGCCAGACTTCAAAGCCAAATGTGTCCCAGAGGTGAAAGGCTAGATTGTCTTTTTGCAGAGGAGAAAACATTTAACGCGTCAATAAATCAGTGTTGGATAGACGTTTCGGTGACACTGTGCTTCCTGAGATAACACAGGTCCGGAGCTCGGGAGGCTTGTCTTGTAGCCTACGAAAGGATGTTTTTCTTTTTGTTTCTCTCTGCATCGGAATTTCATGCGGCTGCCACCCACCCACAGCCAGGATTTTCGGGACGAGGTGACTCGAGCAGAAATGAATGACAGGACATCAAACGGATGGAGGGGGTGACTCATAGTAAACAGGCAACTGCGGTCAAGCCAATGATTAATAAAATGATGAATAAAACAAAGCCTAACAATCCGAATCAGCGGCTCTCTAATTATTATTTATTTAAAGTGGGATTGTAAAGGTGGAGGGGGGGGAAGGGAAGGGATAGCATAGAAACACAAGTGTATGGAACCAGGAGACATTGACTAATACAACAATAATAAAAATAATAATAATAATAATCCATGAAGTTGATGAGGAAGTTCAGGCAGAGGGATGAGCTGCCTCAAATTAGATGTCTTAAATGAAAGAAATTCACCAATAACGATACAAAGTTCTCACTGAGAACAATTGCAATTAATGACTATATATTTTCTTGTTAGGGGAAAAAAACATTCCACCCATGTTGTGCTGTTTGACTCAAATTATAAGTTCAGCGGTTAGAGAACTTGCTTTACAAGCGAGAGACCTAGATTCAATTCCAGGCAAGGCACCTTGGGCAAGTTTCCTTACTCCACACACACACACACACACACCTGATAACAATCCCTCCTCCAAAAATTGGTCATTTCAACCCACGACTGTTTTTGGGGACGCTGCTGTGCGCAATTGGCTACTGCGTTTCGCCCACATATATACAGTCAGTTCACTTTATTGCATGTTCTATGAAGCGCTTAGAGACGTTCAGAAGATGCGAAAAGCGCCATATCAAATGCAAGGAATGTTATTATTATTATTTGAAATATTCTGAAAGCCTGATTTCACTGAGAATCGCCGATTCTCACCAATTCATGCCGTATATTGCCGCATCTTGTTTTCGAAACACCCACCGTTTCAAAAAGACAAAGAACTTCCTCTGTTGAGCTATCCTGTCACTTAGCCCAGCTTTATGAAAGCCTTCACTGCTATGTATTTTTTTTTAAAAAATACAGATGAGTACTTAATGAAAGACATTTCCTTGTAAATGAGGATTCAGTCTCTGAACTCGCTCCCAGGAATGTGACCTTGGGTCCTTTTTCTTCACATTTTAATCTTTTACATTTTTTTTTTACAACAGAACACCAACCCGGCATTGCGTTTGATGTCCACGCATATTTTTGCGCAAAATTTTACATTCAAAAAAGAATAAAAGAATAAGGGAAAGGTGGGAGTGCGGTCTATTCAACAACTGAACGCAACATGTTTAGTTGCCTGAAGAATAGTGTCATCCACCCAACTTTGAGAAGGGAGGGGAGAGGGAGTTTGCGCTGTTCATTCATTCAATCAATCAATCATTCATTCGTATCGACTAAGATAAGGGACTGCATTGCTGTCGAGTTTCTTCCAGAAAATATGCAGTCAATTCACTTTAGAGTACTGTATATTCTGTGAAGCGTTTCGAGACGTCCCTCAAATAATCCCCCCCCAAACAAAAATAATAATAAATTGGTCACTTCAATCCACGACTGTTTGTAGAGGACGCAGCCGTGCGCAATTGGCTGCCGCGTTTCGCCCACATTTATACAGTCAGTTCCCAGTACAGTATATCCTGCGAAGCTCTCTTTGAGACATCTAGAACGCAAGGATTATTATTACCGTCTTGAAGACGTGAAAAGGAACCAAATCAATTGCAAGGGTTATTCTTTTGTGACGATGATTATTTTTTCCATGATTAGAAAAATTGTAAGGTTGTTTCCGAGCACTCGGTATAAAGCATTGCTTAGGTCATTCCAGCACAAAGCTGCTACTTTTACTGCATTTCTCAATGGAGTTCAATGAAACTGGCCTGCAGTACACTCCCATATGCATGCTCATTTTACCAGCGAACAAAGGCGGCTAATCCACTAAAGCGTAGCTTTGTTTTACGGAGGATAATCTTATTTACAAGCGATTATTGACAGACAGTAGTGAAACAGAGCAGAATATACTGTAAAGTGAATCGACTGTATGTTTGGTGGGCGCATGTATTTTCACCCACCGCCCGTTCCAACCACTACAGTCTTTTCCTACGTGCGTTTTCCATCGCCTCCCAACGCTGGATGGAGCCTCCACCGAGTGCTGATCCGGGGGTAAAGTAGCCTCGAAATTCAGACATTTAAAAACAGTCGGCAAAACTCTGCAATGAAATCCACCCACTCTGCCAGTCAGTCAGTCACCATAATTACCACCACAGTAACGTCCACTGACGGGGACAGAGTTTGTAACTTCAGAGGCAAAACGGATGATGTCAGTTTTTCCCCCCTTAGCTAAGGTAAATACACTGTTACTGCCAGCCAGACCAGACCAGACCAAGACACGGTGAAACTTAGCCCAACTTCAATAGATATATAGTGAAGGGTCAGACAGCTAAGGGAGCCACAATTTTCAACCGCGCTGTTGTGCAATGCGTGATGTAGCGATTTGAAGCATTAACCCTTGCCGCCTGAGGGGTTTGTTTGACAGCCTTCCTTTTGCTCCGTCAATGTGTTAGGTGTGGAATTTTTAAAAATAAAATAAACAATACATCGGGGGGTGGGGGGGGAACGCCGATGTTAAAGAAACCAGCTCCCAAGTGACGGATCGTGAATCATAATAGTAAGAATAATATAATAATGATCCTTACATTTTGATATAACGCTTTTCACATCTTATCGACGTCTCAAAGCGCTTTATATACTGTAAAGTGAATTGACTGTATATTTGTGGGAGAAACGCGGCAGCCAATTGCGCACAGCAGCATCCCCACAAACAGTCGTGGATTGAAATGACCAATTTTTCTTATTGTGTTTTTTTTTGAGGGATGTATGTGTGTGGAGTAAGGAAACTTGCCCAAGGTTTCGCCCTGACCTGACCTGCCTGGATTCCAAACACAGGTCTTCTCTCACGCTTGTAAAGGCGAGTGGCTCTAACCACTGAGCTTCAGGAGCTACAGTGACGGCCGAACACACTGGGCAATGACAGAGAGCCCCGCAGATGTGAGCAGGCACCTTGTGAGGGAGAAAGCAGACAGAATAGGAAGGCAATAGGAATTTGCAAAGGAAAAGCTTTGGTGAGGGGGGGGAGGGCGGCGGGGGGGAAACAAATTGTCTCATACATCAATTGCAGTGTGAATGCGTTCGCTTCAAGATAACCACGACTCGAGATCCTTCACAATGTTTTCCTTGAAGAATTCGACACAGTCAATAGTGTCTCCCAAATAGTGTTTTGGGAGACACTATTTAACCTTGTTCTGGGCGCACTGAAGGAGAGATTGTGCAAATTTTTTTTTTTTTTTGCTGGTTTCGGAATAAGAGCCTGTGTGAACGCACAGAAAGGAGTTGTTAGACTTGCATCTTTAAAGGGACTGAATGGACACACTTTGCTCTCAAGTGCATTTTCCTGCTGTAACCTGCATGCTGGTTTGAGAGAGAAGATGCCAGGAAGGATTACTTGCCAGCTGCGGACTTTAACTTCCTCTCTTCTTATTACAACTTGCCAACTGTAGATATCTCTCGGCTGGCCTTTCCTCCAGAGCTAAGGATTGACACATCACGCGAAGCTGTGGACCAGCTGAAAGGAACTGGTTACCTCATATCTTGTTCAAAAGTGAAGAAAAATGTTTTAAAACCGGTTTCGTAATCACAAAGCGGCCACTATGTGATTTTTTTTTATGAACTCAAAAAACTAACGCTGGGCGGAGGGAAGACGTTACGTATGTTTTATAAGGTCAGAAAAATAGTCCCCCGTTTCGGGTTTGCTAATCGCACAGGTGAACATATAAGAACATATTAGAAAGTGCTTAAGGGACGCTGCTCTGTGTTGAGGGGGCGGGTGGGGATGTGGTGGGGGGGGGGTGGTTGGCATTTATCGCAAACTGCTGAGAAAGAGACCGGGATTATTCGAACTCGGAAAAATAAAATGGAAACTAGCGCATTGTATAATTCGCGCAATCCTTAAACCGACATCACAATTTATCTGAACGCTCGGAATTTAGCGAACACGTATTCTGTTTGGAATAACGTTCTCAGCTGCCAGATATCCAATTTCCCTCTCCGTAGCCCTATATCATTGCCCTACATTGTGGTACACTGTAGCTCAGTGGTTAGAACACTCGACTGACAAGCGAGAGAGCTGGGTTCGATTCCAGGCAGGTCAGGGTGAAACCTTGTCCTTACTCCACATGCCTGATAATAATCCCTCAAAAAAAACCACAATAATAAATCGGTCATTTCAATCCACGAATGTTTGTGGGACACGACTGTGCTCAATTGGCTGCCGCATTTTGCCCACAAATATACAGTCAATTCATTTGACAGTGTATTCTGTGAAGTGTTTTGAAACGTCCAGAAGACGTGAAAAGTGCTAAATCAAATGCAAGGATTATAGTATTATTATTATTATCATTATTATTATTATAAGGATTCACCCACAAAACACACAGTCACTACATTTTACAGCAAATTTTACCCAGCACTTTGAAACAAATTTCTGATGTGAGAGTCGCAATATGAAATCAGAAGGATCACAAATACTGTGGTATAAAGTTGCTGGTTATTTGGAAACCTACATTAGGAATGGTGCATTTTATGAATACTCCCAGGACCTGAAAACTTAATTCGACAGCTAACAGTAATTTTTTTTGCCTTGTCCAACACAGTTCGATTAATTTAACCACTTAAGGCCAGCAGCTATGACATCATTACTTCTGGGGTTCTGGCAATACCTCACTGTTATGAATTACCTTGTAATTTACTGTGCAAACATATGTTTGCGTTTGTACATTTGCAGCGAGAGTGAAACGGTCAGGCTGGCACTATGGAACAAACAGACATAAGTGGAAAATATGTGCGTATAACTCGGGGAAACGGCTGTTAATCTAAGGAATAGAGGAGGTGGGTGAGGGTTGGGGGGAGGGAAAGAAAATAGAATCATAGGCAGGCGTTTGAGGAACTCAGAGAATTGCGGATTGATGCAATCAACAATAATAATAATAATTTACTTGATAACACTAGTAACCATGTAATAAGTTAGAATTCAAGGTGTGTTCTCACCCATATTTTTCACTCATTTCTTTCAGCTCGTTGGACGCTTATGTTTTCTTTCAACAACAAAATGTTAACTGGATAACATCTCGCTCCGCCGAATGATGTAAGGGTTTACAAGGACTAGACTCAATTAGGTGAGGCTAGACAGCACAGAAATGGTTCAAAATAGCCTTGCTATTTAGATCAGCATCACGGTGCTGGAGGTATGTCTTTATTGGCTGACAAAGTGTTGCCATGCACCCAATGACCCTTTGAAGGAGGCGTCAACTTGTTGGCGTTGGGCGATGGCAAAATTACTCCAATTGCGATCGCAATACCAACAAACCCAGCTGAGTGAAAATACATCTAAGAATACTACAGTAAAACCTCACCTAGGTCGCATCGTTTGGGACCGTGAATTCAGTGTGACTTACGCCGATTACCTTAGGACGATCGCACGATCGCCGGGGATCGGAAACGACTTGAGTTTTAGCGTAATCTTTCATTTCGTATTTCAAGAGGAACAATAATAGATAATAATAATAATAATATTCCGTGCATTTTGATATCGCGCTTTTTACGTCTTCTAGAGACCGTGTCTGAAAGCGCTTCACGGAATACACTGTAAAGTGAATTGACGGTATATTTTGTGGGCGAAAGGCGGAAACCAATTGCGCACAGCAGTGTCCCCCACAAACAGTCGAGGATTGAAACGGCCAATGATATTATTGTTAACCTGCTAACTCTTGCTATCAATTCTGGCTGGTGAATGAATGAATAAATAATTGCCACTTTGGGAGGTGGGGAGGGAACAAGTGGAGATAAATTGGTGGAGGGGAACGTTACATTTCTTACATTAATAGTCCATTTTACCAATTGTTCGTGCATCTGTCAGACTAGCAACATTAAAACAGTCAAGTCAAGAATAGTTTGGGGGAACATCTTGAGGTCGTGAGTTAAATCGAACAGATTTGGTTTATTTCTGTTCTCTTCTGGTAGTTAACATTTGGGAAAATACGCTTTCTGTCGGCCAGCACTCAAGTCCAGGGAGGTGACGTAATTGAGTTTCTAAAGCTGACAGTGTGAGTGAACTGATTTAATAGTAGCTGTGTGTGTGTGAATGTGTGTGTTAATCTAATTCCCCTCTGTATGTGTTTGTCCAATTCCCTCACACAGCTGGGCTCAGTGATCTCTGCTCACAGTCTGTTGCTGTAATGATCTCACCCGGTTATTAACTCTTTGAAACAAAGTCACTGAGAGAATTACGGGAAAGTCAAAATAGAGGCTGAGGCGTTACGGTGAACCGAGAATTCTCCCTCGCCGTCTTAGAGGGTGAGAGACAGCGACATGTACACACACACTCACGCATCGAAAAATTTACAGCTAGTTTACGGAACAGTGGGATAAACACAATAAATGTCAGTAAATATAAGTGTACATGAATTCCAGCTGTTTTTCTTTGACATATTCCAAGTGATCGACAGTATTTCAGCAACTAATTAAAGAGGTGAGATTCCACTAGTTTGCAAACAACAATAATACTTACAAACCTTGGATTTGAAATACAGCTTTATCGTGTCGTTGAGACGTCCCAAGGCCCTTCACAGAATATGCTTCAAAATGCACTGGCTGTATATTTGGCGAGTGAAACAAAGTCACAAGCGAGCGATGAAAGTGTCAGTGACTTTCCCGATCCACAAATTTTCACTCCGTCCGTGACAAAACACTGGTGTTTTAACTTAGAAAATGCCTGTCTTATCGTAATTTTTGTTACGAGAATGAAGGGGGGGGGTGGGCGGGAGAAAATTGCTAATGTGTGTACAAGATCCAAACAATCTCGGGAAATTTATTTTGTCATTTGATGGCTTTCTTTTCCACTGGGCTTCTTGTTAACTGTGAAAGTCCTAACAGATGGGCTGGTCGGGCAAGTATCCAATAATAATAATAATAATCATGCTTGTATTTGGCACAGTGCCTTATCACGTCTTCTAGACGTCTCAAAGCGCTTCACAGAATATACTGTAAAGTGAATCGTCTGTGTACTTTGTGGGAGAAACACGGCAGCCAATTGCATACAGCAGCGTCCCCACAAACAGTGGTGGATCAAAGTGACCAGTTTATCGTTGTGTTTTTTTTCTTGAGGGATTATTATCAGGTGTGTGTGTGTGTGCGCGCGGAGTAAGGAAACTTGCCCAAGGTTTCGCCCTCGCCTGCCTGGAATTGAACCCATATCTCTCGCTTGCGAGACGAGCGCTCTAACCACTGAGCTACAGGAGCTCCACGCAATAGCTATTGCGGAAACAACCGTGCCCCTGATTGTAAAGCTTTGGCAGAAAGAGGTTGAATTCCACGATTGAAAAGCTGTTGTTTTATCCTGTTGTTTCCTCCGTCTTGGGTGACATCTTGTCATTCGCTTTGTCTTATTATTCTACCTGTAGGATGACTGCACACTCAAACAGTATCTCATGCTCCAGTACTCTCATCTATTAGAGACTGTCTTGTATCACTACGCTATTTTTTTTTCCAAACATGCTTTCAAAGAATAAACAGACCACTTTTTAAAAAAAAAAACACTGAAAGGGGTTTGTAGATGTAAGGACGGCCAGCAAGCTATTTCATTTGCTGGTCTACAAACACCTATCAGGCAGGTCAGGGCGAAATCTTGGGCAAGTTTCCTTCCTCCGCATACGCGCCTAATAATAATAATAACAATAATAATCCCTCCAAAAAAAGCAATAATAAAATTGATCATTTTCAATCCACGACCGTTTGTGGGAGGACGCTGCTGAGCGCAATTGGCTGCCGCGTTTCGACCACAAATATACAGTCAATTCACTTTACAGTTTATATCAAAAGCAAGGATTATTATACAGTATCATTATTATTACCAACCAAATCTGCCATGAATTTCAGCAACGATTGCTTTGCAAACTGCTGGAGTCGAACCAGACTGCCAAAGTTTACCCACTTGCTCGACCAGCCCATCCGTTAGTTAGGGCTTTGGCTTGCGCGATTAACGAGAAACCCAGCGGAAAGAATCCCATCAAATGATTAAACCAATTTGCCGAGAATGTTTGGAGCTTGGGAAAGTACGCATTATTAGCGTTGTTTTTCCCCCCCTTCGTTCTCATAACAAAGACCGAACTCTCCAGATACCATTCGAATCCTTATGTTACTTTCAAGTATCTCTTGTAGCGTTTTCCTCAGTTAGTTTGATCAAGGTGAGGATGGAACAATAAAAAGTATTACAAGACCGTCTTTTGAGTGTATTTATTTGGTGGGGGGGGGTGGGGTGGGGAGGGGTTGTCAGACACACATGGAAACCCGTCACCCTGCTTAAGAACATCGAGACCAAACTGAGAATTCCATGTATCCTGCCTGCAAATGAAAATTTGAGATAGATTGTTAGAAATTGAACAATTACAAATGGTGAGAGGTACACGGAATGGCTCTGATAGCACCAGAGAGAGCTGCAGTCAAATGGCAAACAGGAAAGGTGTCAATTTTGTTTTCAATTTGAATTTGATTTAAAAAAAATTCTATTTCCATTTGGGAGTTTCTCCTACAAATGTACAGTCAACTCATTCTACCGTATAGTCCGCGAAGCACTTTGAGATGTCCAGAAAATACGAACAGCCCTATATCAAATGCAAGGATTATTATGATGTTATTAATTATTATTATCAGTAAATACTACAGATTGAAAACTCAAATGACATCGATCACCTACAACAAACTAATTGCTTCTGAATTGCTTTCTTCTGAATTGCTTTCTTCTGAAAGACAAAGAGTTTGTATTTACAGTACTATACGAGGACTCACTTGTTAGTGAGGTGGGTTGTTTGTTTAGACTGAGTTGCAATACCTACGAAGGCAGTATTAAGTCCCAATTAACGGACCTCGGACAGATGTCGTTCAGGTCCTTTTTGGTTGAGCAAGAGTAGAGGTTACATAAGTCCAATTTGGGTTCCGGTCGAACTCACCCAGACATTCTGAACTCTTGGTGCTTCTGAAGCAACAACAAGCACTGTACACCACATGCAGTATACGTGAAATCGGTGCATCCGAGGGCCAAGGTTGGCTGGCTTCAAACAAAACACCCCAGCACAACAGAGAACGTGTTTTTAGAATATCTGGATTGTTGCAGCTGCAAACCGAGATTGACTACATGCGACGCTTGTCAACCTTTAATGGCTTTCGTAACGAACGGCCAAACGAATATGCCAGGGCAGGTGTCAAACACCTACAGAGGGCTGTACAAGAACAAGCGATTATAGGCGCTTTCCTCATTTGAGTTCAGTCCTCGACATCTCTACAGCTTTGTATATCGGTGTTAGGCACCCCAACGCCAAGCGTAGACCAAGCTAAACCTTGACTCCTACCTTCCATTCCAAGTCGCTCGAGGCACTGTCCAAAAGGGCATCCATCAATTTGTTCAGATTAGCAGAAATACAGCTTTGATTTGCCTGCTGTGTTGCATGACTTTCAACCAAGTGAATTAATTACAGCTGGCCTTTAGCCTCAGTCAATTGAACTCCTCCCACCCAGGAGAATGGTCACTCGGTCTGCTCGTTGTACCTGTCGATAATTGCTTTCCATGAGTATGGGCGTTTTTTGGGGGGGGGACTGAAAGCAATTCGTCCGTTAAAAATTTCACTCCGAGCACATTTCTGTCCCAAAAGCATTTCACCTCCCTTCGCCCTAACCTAACAGAGCCGCAAAACACGGCGACAATTCAACGGGACTTGGGACGTCCTCCCGACGTGAAAGGCGCCAGACACGAGTGTCAGTTTCTTGTGGTTTTGTTGTTGTCGTTGCCACATATCATCCACTGAATTCAGGTTCTTCTCAGGCTGTGAATTTGCAACCCACTGCAAACCAAATACCCAACTCTTTCCTGACATGGTACAGTACAAACATCCCCTCGCAAATGGAATTCCTGGCGCGTTCATAGGATACCCCGCCAAAGACGTAATTGTCCACCAAGGCTGGCGTAATCCTTTGCGTGTCTATCGGAGTTCAAATGGTTCATTTGTATTCATTGTAATATTCGATAATTACAACGCGCGCACACGGTCAATCATGTGTATAACGCTCTGCTGAGTCGCTGAACCCTCTCGGGTGGGTGGTGTGTGGTAGGACAAGTTTTAACGGACCTCACAGTTACCCAGCTCACAACAAACTCATGGCGTTTCACGGTTGAATCAAATTCGATGCTACAGCAATAATTTATCAGCAAACAGGGTCAACGCGTCTACTCTATGTCTAGATGTATTTCCGATGTATCACCTTACTCTAATGCACCATTAGGGGAAGTTGTGAGGGTACAGTCCAATGCAAGATTATATTTGTATTGCACCTTGCACATCGGGAGGACGTCCCAAGGCTAACAGTATAACTGATATACTGTACTTCCATTCTGTTTTGCTCATTCTTTTGCCGGATCACCTTCAGCTGTTCGAAGAATTCTCTACGTCTTTCAGGAAAAGCTAATGAACAGAAACCTTCGACACTGATATTGTGTCTGTAGCTGAGATGATGCTTCGTGCCAAAAATTCAGCTGATATGAATTACTCATTCATCAGCTGAGCAAAAAGTGGAGCTCCTGTAGCTCAGTGGTTGGAGCGCTAGCCTTACAAGTGTCAGACCTGCGTTCGAATCCAGGCAGGTCAGGGCGAAACCTTGGGCAAGTTTCCTTTCTCCACACACACACACACACACACACACACACACACACACACACACGCCGAATAATAATCCATCCAAAAAAAGATGAATAATAATCCATCTAAAAAAAATTGGTCATTTCAATCCACGACTGTTTGTGGGGGACGCTGCTGTGCGCAATTGGCTGCCGCGTTTCGCCCACAAACATACAGTCAATTCACTTTACAGTATGTTCTGTGAAGCGCTTTGAGACGTCGATAAGATGTGAAAAGCGCTATATCAAATGCAAGGATTATTATTGTAGTATTATTATAATAAATATCTAAAACAAATTCCAACTCCTTGCGGACAGAGTGCTTTGTATCCCCTTAACAAAGATGCAAACTTTGTTGACAAAGAGGCGTTGAGAATCGAGACACTTTTCAGTAGAGATGGATTTGCGGGTGATGCAATCTTTGTCACTCTCGCAGAGTTCTTCCCCGAGTTCACACTTTGTCTTGTGAAGGAACAAGTGAAAAGGGAGGAAAGCCAGTAACGTTGCCAAAGAGTAATAGTGACTTGAAGAGTTGTCGTGGTCATGTTCTTTGGAAATAACTATGACGCAAACATCTTGAATCTTTAATATTGAATCTGTCTTCCAACTTCAACGAAAAATAGTCGAATTAAGGTCCAGAGCATTCCAGTTCGCTTCATAATAATCATAAAAACTTTATTCTGAAGGAAACCCATTGGGATCTTGTGTCAGATTGAAGGTAATAAATGGAAACCGAATATAGAAGCAGGAAACCGAATGGTGGCTTGACAAATGTATTGAAGTTGTTTTATTTTCCTTTTGTTAAATATATTATTATTATCATTTAATCCTAAGAAATATGTGGTCGTAGCATTGTCGGGTTTATTGTGTCCATTTGACCAATGGTTTGGATGGAAAAATTAACGTTTTCAAGTCGATTCTGAAAGGATTTCGAATGAAACTTGCAGCTTTAGCTTTGAATTGATTTCATTGGAAGGTTATTGTGTGGTGGTGGGGGGGGGGGATGTTTTTTGGGCACGGTTATAGTCCAAAAGAAGTTTTGCTTCTGGAAGAAAGTGAGATGAAGTGAATGCTCTCGCAGTAGAGAATTTAAGGAAGGAAAAGGTGACACATCTGAAGCATGTTGTGGTTCCGAATGGTATAGTTTATTTAACATTCAATCTGAGAACTGTTAACCCTTGCTTCAGCTGGTAGATGCCACTTGCTCACAAAGTTAGCAGGTGAGGAAGTTAACTGGGCGTTGGTTAGCTTGGACCTTTAACCAGTGCAACTTTTAACATACACAGAAGACCCTGATTTGTGACACAACACAGTTATCCAGGCAAATGTTGCATAGCAGGACCATATGACTGTAAACTTGTAAAATATATTTCAATCGGCATTTGAATAAGTCAACGTTTACTTTTAGTGACTTTGGATAACTTGCAATTGATAATATGTGATAAAGCGACTTATCACATGGTTGAAACAGCTCAAAGTGTTTCACACACTATATACTGTACAGTGAATTCATTGTATATTTTTGTGGACGCCACAAACAGTCGGGGATTGAGTGACCAAATTGTTAGTATTAAACAGAATGCCACTGATGTCATTTGGAGACTTAAAGATAACCAGACCGGCAGAATAAGATTTTAAAAACCAATTAACCCGTCTTGAAATTAACCCGAAAGCCAAATGACGTTTTAGAAGATACAACTGAGGCAGTCATTACATTTGAGAGGTGATAACAAAAATAATAATAATAATCCTTGCATTTGCATTTGCTATCTATAGCGCCTTTCATGTCTTCTAGACGTCTTAAAGCGTATCACAGAATATACTGTACTATAAAGTGTATTGACTAGATATTTGTAGATGATGATACATTTGATCATTTGATACTTTGATACTTTGCATAGTTGGTCTAGAAATGGCAATTGAATCTATTTAAAATATTCTTAGGGGGTTTCCAAAGGTTGGTTTCTATGGTAAAAAAAAGGCATGACTATCTAAACTTTTTTTTAAAAAAAACTGTATCATACACATATCCAAATTTAAAGAGATTCTTGTCTTTTTTTAAAAATCTGTTATTTTAAAGCATATTTATTCTCTAAGCTTCAAAAATATACCGACACGTGCTTTCTTGGACAATATGTATACAACATATATATATATATGCATATAAATGGTGTGTCGGAAAAAATATATTTTTTCAAACCTCATATAGGTAGTAAAATCGATTGAAAATAGTTATCCAAACTTCCTTGGTATTGTAGTTTGCTATTACTAGATATCTGACAAATAGGAGCTCAGTTCATTTAATTTAACAAACTTCACTTTTGTAGTATAAAACAACATTGCAAAGGTTGCTGCTGATATTCTCTGGTGTTGGGGGATCTCAGTTCTAAATGCTCGTACAGTTTGTGTGCAATTGGGAGAATGCGATCGGCTGAATTATAATAATAATAATAATAATCCTTGCATTTACAGAATACACTGTAAAGTGAATTGACTGCATGTTTTGTGGGTGAAACGTGGCAGCCAATTGCGCACAGCAGCGTCCCCCACAAACAGTCGTGGGTTATAAATCCAGATGCTCACTGTTTTTGCCGAATTGATTTAGCAGTAGGGTGGTAAAACGACAGCCAAACAAGTTCGAAAAAAGAATTTCAGATCGAAGCGACAAGTGAGCCGCCAGAAAGAATATTTAGATTTTTCCTTATTTCTACCCAGAGACGCAGCGAGAGAATCATTTTCCGCAGTCGCGCTGACTTTTCACGCAAGCACAGGTCCCCGTGAACTCGAACCGTTTCAGTTTCCTAGCACTTGTTTTCAACCAAGCAGCCCGATAGACCCACTGTCCACGTTTCGGTACATTGTGCGAAGCGCTTTGAGACGACGTGATAAGGCTTGGATCAAAGGCAAGGATTCTTCTTATTGTTCTACAGTTATCGTATGACTGCAACCGACTCATACAGTGAGCTTGTGACTGGAGGTGGAACGCGGACTGTATCAAAATCAATCTCGGCCATTTCCCCACGCTTACGAGCTGGAAAGTCTGAATCACTTTACAGAACAAGTCATTTTTTTTGTGTCTGTGTGTGTGTGTGTGTGTGTGATTGAGTTAGCCGGTCTTGTAGGGCTCTGAAACTCAATGGTTTCATGGCACTTTTTAACCATCGAGAATCTCCGCGGCCAAGGGAGAGAGTCGGAAGGAAAAGAAAGAATAATCATAGTAACAATAATCGTCTTCATCCTTACAACAACAAGCACAACAAAATTACATTTATATAGAGCGCCTTTCAGGTCAGGAGGACGTCCCAAGGCGATGGACAGTGAGGGATTTTTACCTGAGCAAGGGGGTGGGAGGGTGGGGGGTGGGGGTGGATTGGGATTAGGAGAGTGGAGGGTAAGGAGGATGGGGGGTAAATGGGTGGCAACAACAACAAACAATAAAATTACATTTATATAGAGCGCGTTTCAGGTCCCGAGGCGCTGAGGCGGCCGACAGCTCGGTTGAAAAGGAAACCCTCAAGACGCTCATTGAAGGAGAAAAGGGAGGGGACATCTGATACAGCGCCTTATCGCGTCGCTGAGACGTCTCAAAGTGCATAGTGTAAAGCGGATTGCCTGTGTGCTTTGGGGGCGAAACGCACCAAAAAGCAGGTGGGTGGTTAGGTGGAATGTTTTGCCTTCCGATCCCTATCCCTTTATTCGTAACTCGTTCCGTCAGATGACTTTCCACAGCGCACAGCACAGCACCCAGCACTGATGTACAATGTGCCCACTTTCTACTTCGCTCCTGGGACGGTCTGCAAAGAGGCATTTTGCGAACGAACCGCGTTGAGACGTAGCATGTGAGAACCTGTCACTAGTTAGGGTAGGTGTGTGCGCGCTCCCACTTCCGAGTGTGTTGCTCTTTCGTCGTCTCCGCACATTTTTATCCCCCAGATCGTTTCCCCCCTGTACTGCAGTCTGATTGTCAGCTGGAGGGTGGCTGAAAGGTTGGCAGCCCGCCCAACCGACAAGCAAAGGCAACAACAAGAATCTTGCGGTTGAAAGACGCAAACGACTTTATTCTTTCTTTTTAAAAAAAAAAACTCACGACTTGTCGAACGTCAAAATGCATTGGCAGGAACGTAATGGTGTATGATAGTAATCCTCGCATTTCGCCGTAGCGCTTTTCACGTCCTCTAGGCGTCTCAAAGCGTTTCACAGGAAGGAAAACGCTTAATCGAGGGATTATTATCAGGCGTGTGTGGGCGTGTGGAGGAAGGAAACTCGCCCGAGGTTTCGCCCTGACCTGCCGGGAATCGAACCCAGCTCTCTCTCTCTCTCTCTCTCTCTCTCCCTCGCTTGCGAGGATATGTTCTCTAGCCACTGAGCTACAGGACTCCAGTCCGCCAGTACTTCTTTGCACACACAAAAAAATAAGAAGAGCCGTATTTATTATAACCTAACTCTGGAAGAAAAAAATTAGCTTGACAAGGAATAAATGGTGGAAATGTCAACTCGGGACTCAGCTAGAATAGAACATGTCGCTACAGGTTGAGACAGATGATGGGAGTGTTTTACAGGGCTCTCTCACACACTCTCTCTCTCTCTCTTTCTCGCTCTCTCTCTCTCTCTCTCTCTATCTCTCTCGATCTACCTGAAGGCAGTGTCCCACCTAATAGGTTCGCTGCGAATTGGCGAAAAAATGCAAGCCGTAAGAAATTCCGATCCAAAGCCACAAGAATTCAAGGCAAGGTTGGAGGATTTCCTGCCCTGCTGTCAGGTGAAAGACACTGCCAGAAAGACACAGGAAAGGCGCAAAAGTAATTAGAAACCTGACTGGACACCACCAGAAGATTGGCAAGATCATAATAATACAAAGATAGAAGACGTAAAAAAAAAGTGCAATATCAAATGAAAGGAATATTATCATTATTATTATTAATATTTGATATAGAACCTTATCATGTCTTCCAGACGTCTCAAAGCGCTTCACGGGATATACTGCGAAGTGAACCAGTTGACTGTTGTATCTTGTGGGCGAAAAGCAGCAGCCATTTGCAGATCATGCCATTGACTAGCATCGTTGGCAAATGATTTCCTAACGCCATTAAAACATAAACAGACATTACACTGCACGAGTGCGAATGAGTGAAACCAGCAAGAATATATATATATATATACTTTTGAGCTGTATTTTATTCTTGTATTAAAAGCACCTGAACTTGCTTTGATGACTGTGTCCTTGCAATACTTATTTGGCCCTTGACACTGCTGTCAAAAAAAAACCGAATCTGCTGATTGGCTGAATAATAACGTAATCTGACTTTTGCCAAAATTAAAGATGCGTCGCTTTATTACCAGAATAAAAACCACTTAGTGTATCACCCATTTCAAGAATTTTTCAGCACATTCCCTGATCTTGAACAGCTAACTTGCGTGTCATCGCAGAATCCAGTCGACTATTGTACCTTGTTAACAAGTCAAATCAAATGAGCAAGCAAATCCAACAGCAAAAAAAATTGGCACTCACAACTTGACTTAAATACTGGGACTGTCTCCTTCTTATTTCGCTTTTTCTGTCATTTTCATCACTTCACAATCTGCTCTCTCTCTCTCTCTCTCTCTTGCTGTCTCTCTCACTCTCTGTAAATGTTTCCCGTGGGAAGGAGAGGCAAAATGAATCGCAAACTTATTATCTCTTGACTATCGTACCACTCAAACATCACAGATTCTATCACCTATTGTCCACCTAAGCATTTTCCATAATTTATTTTCGACGCTGAAACCGCTCTGGAATTATCACACATCACCCACATTGGAACGAACAGAAGTTACATTATCCAAAAGATGCAAAGGTTATTTTGCCCGGTATATATAAATGAATGAACTATATGATATTATACAGCAGTATTATGACTAATGAAAGGGAGGTGTGCTATTCTCTCTCGGCGTTCTTTTCCTCTCACAAATGAAGTTTCCATCAAATGCTTCGCTGCATCGTAGGATACAAAGTTGGGTGTTGAAACCATTTGACCAACTTTGCCAGGACTAATTTAACCAAGCGAGCCCATCGAAGCAAACAGAGAGAACTTTGTACAGATAATCACGGCAACGACAACAACAAATTGCATTTGTTATGTAGCACCTTTCTGTAAGAACAATTGCCTATTAGATTAAAGGCAATAGTATCTCTAGGGGTTGAACAAACTCTGGATTCAGGTGAAACTTGTGACACAATGCCCTCTTTGGTTTGTGTTGTTAACCTTGTGAATCTGGTCCACTTTCATTCGTACGCTCATTCTCTCTGGATGAATATAGCTAAAATAGCCTCAAATATAATTAAATTGCAATCACAGTTTACAAATCACTTGCAAATTTATATTGTATTATATTATAATCCTTGCTCAAGTTCAGATCACATTTCTTGGTACAGAATCTATCTGGATTCAACTGTTCTTACTTGTATTCATTGCAATAACCGGTTTTAGTTATATTTGACTGGAAAAATGGTAGATTCCCACTTATCATCTCTCCAATACATTATGGTCTTGAGCTGTGTAAGGATTCGATCTGTTAGGATTCTGATTCATTTGTTTTCCCTGTTTGCTTGTTCTTAACGAATTCTACCAATTTAATTGACAAACTCATTCAGGTTAATAAAACGAATTCACTATGAAACTAGTTTTTTTTTACCAGTTTTTTGTGCGTTCAGCCAAGGCTAAACTGGAATTTCTGATTTGTCACAAATGAATCTTGTGTAGGTCAAATTTAGCTTCAGCAGAAATAGGATTTTCCTATGGCAATTACTCATTTCTTTATTTTTTTAGTGGAGTGTGTGGAAGGAAAAATATTGTTTTCTTTGCATTTTTCTTCAAACATTCAGTTGGTTAAGCTGTCTATTCGATCCCTGTTTCCCTTTTGTTGGATTTTTTTCCCCCATCGGAACTATTTCTTAGTCTCTCCAAATCGAATCAACTGACAACCGAACAAAAAAGATCCCAAATCAGACGCGCTTTGTTTCACGATCTGACCTAATTGTAAATGTTATTTATGATATGGTGAAAGTATATATGTTTTTCAATGCGATTTCTACCCATTGACACGTCGTTAAAGTTGTTGGTATTTTGTCTAGTGTTTTGTGCATTTATTTCGGCCGCAAAATATAGTCAACTCACTTTACAGTATATTTCGAGAAGCGCTTTGATACGTCTCAAGGACGTGATAGTCATTACACCCAAGGCAACGATTATTATTGGAGCTCCTGTAGCTCAGTGGTTATAGCACTCAAGTGTGTGTTTCGAATCCAGGCAGGTCAGGGCGAAACCTTGGGCAAGTTTCCGTACTCCACACACACACACACCTAATAATAATCCCTCCAAAAAAACGATAATAAATCGGTCATTTCAATCCACGACTGTTTGTGGGACGCTGCTGGGCGCAATTGTTTTTCACCCACAAATATACAGTCAATTCACTTCATAGCAAATTCTGTGAAGCATTTTGAGATGCCTAGAAGATGTGAAAAGCCCTATATCAAATGAAAGGATTATTATTATTAATGATGTGGTGCAAAGGAGCCTAGGATAGTGATGAGGGGGTAAAGATGTTGGAATGAATGAATAAATATTCTGGAGGCCATATTTGATTGCCCTTTGGGTTTCAGAATATATTCCCAGGAGGGAGAGAAGGTGGGGAGAAGTTAACGGTAGGGTAAAGTTGTACAGTAGAAGGTGAACCTTTGCTGATCCATTGGTTCGTCAATTACAGTAATAACAATAGGAATAATAATCCTTACACTTGATGTAGTTCTTAACAAAATACACTTTCATTAAGACCTGTCATTGATACAAGCGTAATTTCGTTGAGGTTGTTGTCGTTCCTTTCAATTGAAACGAACAAATAATTATTTTATGCAATCGTACGTGAAACGAAATGAGTTTATGTGAAGAGTGTTCGTTGGCTCTCACCAATACAGTTCTTGTAGCAAGCATCAACTTCCAGCCCAGTCACTCTATCTACACAATAGGACACTAATCATTGGTTCAGAAGAATACCAGCATCCAGCTGAAACTAAATCTATTTTAAAAACCCAGCAAAACATTTTAGTCTAATCCATTTGATTGGATATATACATGTCGATTTCAGTATCCACCTTAACATGATGACTTGAATGTAAAAATGTAATATGAATTGACATCAAGAATATCAGGCTTTCGGATGTCCATTCTGATAACTTTGGTTGAAATTAAAATGTCTGGTCAGAACCAGTGTGTGAAAGACACTCGTGTATATATTTAAATACACGTACATGTAATGTATGTATGTCCAACGCACATCAAACACATGTCAGAACATTACATTTTATTTACCTTCATCAGCAAGCCATTCTTTTGCCTTTAATGGCATTTTCTAAATCAATTTTTTAATATATATACAGTATATATAGATATACATGTTCCAAATCTAAATACAACAATGTTCCATTCCAAATCTAAATAAACTACTATTTTACGTTTTGGTGGACACTGAACAAAACTAATAGTATTTTAACCTCCATTTAATCCACACGAAAATTAATTCCTTTGCTTTGATAAATGTAGAAAAAGTTTCAAATGCGGCATCGAAATTGAGTGCACACATTTTCATAATTACTGCAAAAATATCCCAAGATATTGTGTACTGTTTTGGTTGGTAGTTACGTAACAGATGTACCAATATAAGTTGTGTTGTCCCTGCATCAAGCATTCACCAATCATACACAATTACATGTTAAGAGAAATATTATTTTTCAATATAGAATACGGTCAAGGGGATTACACTCGATTAGAATTATTCAGTGCTGCCAACACCCAGACAAATCTATAGAGTTCTGTAAATTGTGGGAGTCCTGTAGCCCAGGTTAGAGCGCTCGCCTGACAAGCGAGAGACCTGGGTTCAATTCGCGGCAGGTCAGGGAAAAACCTAGGGAAAATTTTCGTTACTCCACAAACACACCTGATAATAATCCCTCCCCCACAAAAAAAAAATAATAAAATCATTTCAATCCACGGCTATTTGTGGGGGACGCTGCTGTGCGCATTTGGCTGCCGCGTTTCGCCCACAAATATACAGTCAATTCACTTGACAGTACGTTCTGGTGAAGCGCTTTGAGTCACAGTCTAGAAGACGTGAAAAGCAGTACATATATCAAATGCAAGGATTATTATTTTTAATTTAATAGGCAGCGAGGAGATTTGAAATGGCGGAGAACCTGCAGATTTAACCGTATTTTAAAAGTACTTAAAATGAGTTTTTTTACTCATTTAGACCGGTGGGAATTTCCCTCAATAAAATCATTCAGCGCCCAGCCTCAAATAATGTGAGAGGATTCATTATTGCTCACAATTCTTCACCAGCGCTTCATTCTATTCTCACTCTGTCCCGAAATACATGGGGAGAAAAAAGTAGCAAATTAGAGAACTTTTACGCACTAGTGGTGGCTTGATCATTCATTCCTCTCTGGTACACTTATAATCTTGATTTTTTGGGGGGTTGAGAAAAAAACTAACAGAGGGATACCGATTGATTCAATTCACAGAATAATAATAATAATACTAATAGCAATCCTAGCATTTGAAATAGCGCTTTTCACATCTTATCGACGTCTCAAAGCACTTCGCAGAATGTACTGTAAAGTGAATTGACTGTATATATTTTGTGGGCAAAACGTGCACAGCAGCGTTCCCCCCCCCCCCCCCCCCCCACAGCTGTGGATTGAAATGACCATTTTTTATTATTGTAGGGTTTTTTCTAAGATGAATTTGATGCACAATTTTGTCTATGGAATAATAAGCCATTTTTTTTTGTGGGGGGTGGGGGGGAGAGGGATTATTATTAGGCATGTGTGTGTGCGCGTGTATGTGTGTGGAGTAAGGAAACTTGCCCAAGGTTTCTCCCTGATCTGCCTGGATTCGAAACCCAGGTCTCACGTTTGTAAAGCGAGTGCTCTAACCACCAAGCTACAGGAGCTCCACATGTATAATATAAGAGGTTTAGGGTGAAGCTCAAGCATAATAATAATAATAATAATCATAATTTGATATCATTTTGTCAAAGAATCTCCAAGCGATTTGCGAGATAGACTGTAAAGTGGGGTTGACTCTGTGTGTTCTGCGGGAGCCAACTTTGTGCTTGGGAATGTCTCACCAACATTGAGGTCGTGGAGATAAACGACAACACAACAGTATTTACGTTCGGATTGAACAGTGCCTTCCGTAGTCCGAGGGGTGGGCTCGGAGTCTCAGAAGCCCTTTCAGCTCAACCCGTCCCCGACTTCGCTCTACGTCCGGGTGTGACTCTTACACCTTCCTCTTCCAATGATCAACCTTCCTCTGCCTCTGCTCTCCCCCCCCCCCCCCCCCCCCACTCCCTCCCACCCACCTCCACCACCCCTTGCCCTCCAAGGCTCTGGAACAGTCAGTAAGGACTGTGCGGTTCAATTTAGTATCACTCTGACCTCAAAAATAATAACGATATCAATCTGTTTGTCGCCCAGTCTACCACAACTGTTTGTGGGACGTGGAAGGCTCCTATACAAGTGCAATTGTGTCGTTGTCGTCGTTGTTGTGGGGACATTGGCTGCCGCATTTCGCCCACAAAATGTACAGTCCAAACACACTTTACGGTGTATCCTGCGTAAGCGCTTGGAAGCGACTCCCAAGACGCGATGAGGAGGCACTTGTTGCCAGGGGAAGTTGATCTCCTCATTGACAGGGTGTAGATTGGTTGGTGCTGGTTGATGGACAAGTTCTGTGTGTGTGTGTGTGTGTGTGTGTGTTGTGCGTGTGTCTACGTGTGGTGGTGTGTGTGCGAAGCGCTGTGTGTGTGTGTGTGTTTAAGCGTGGTGTGTGTGTTTGTGTAGTGTGTGTCTGTGTGTGAGCCTAGTGCCGTGTATGTACAGTATATGAATTGGCGTTATACAAATGTCCATTTTGTAATGTGTGCGCGTGTGTCAGCCTGATCGCTCTGAGACGCTACCCTGTACGGACGGCGCTATACAAATACAAGTTGTTGTGTGTGTGAGCCTGTGTGTGTGTGTGAGCCCAGTGCAGTATGTGTTGTTTGTAAGAGCGTAGCGTGTGTGAGAGCCCTGTGTGAGAGTGTGTAAGACCTTAGTGTGTGAGTCCTCTGTGTGTGTGTGTGTGTGTGTGTGTATAAGAGCTCAGTGTGTGTGTTAGTGTGTATGGGTCCAGTGTGAGAGAGCCCTGTGTGTGTGTGTAAGCGCTCAGTGTGTGAGAGAGTCTGGTGTGTGGGTGTGAGTGTGTGAGAGCCCAGTGTGTGTATGTGTGTGTGTGTAAGAGCTCCGAGTGTGCAAGAGATGTGTGTTTTAGTGCATGTGTGTAAGAGCTGTGTGTGTGTTAGTGTGTGTAAAAGCTCAGTATATGTGTTAGTGTGTGAGTCCGGTGTGTGTGTTAGTGTGTGAGTCCAGTGTGTATTAGTGTGTGAGAGCTGTGTGTGTGAGTGTGTGTGAGTCATGTGTGTTAGTGTGTGTAAGAGCTCAGTGTTATGTTAGTGTGTGAGTCCAGTGTGTGTTAGTGTGTGAGTCCAGTGTTAGTGTGTGTGTTAATGGGTGAGAGCTCAGTGTGTGTGTTAGTGTGTGTGAGATCAGTGTGTGTGTTAGTGTGTGTGAGCTCAGTGTGTGTATTAGTGTGTGTGAGATCAGTGTGTGTGTTAGTGTGTGTGAGATCAGTGTGTGTGTTAGTGTGTGAGATCAGTGTGTGTGAGATCAGTGTGTGTGTTAGTGTGTGTGAGATCAGTGTGTGTGTTAGTGTGTGTGAGATCAGTGTGTGTGTTAGTGTGTGAGATCAGTGTGTGTGTTAGTGTGTGAGCTCAGTGTGTGTATTAGTGTGTGTGAGATCAGTGTGTGTGTTAGTGTGTGTGAGATCAGTGTGTGTGTTAGTGTGTGTGAGCTCAGTGTGTGTGTTAGTGTGTGTGAGCTCAGTGTGTGTGTTAGTGTGTGTGAGATCAGTGTGTGTGTTAGTGTGTGTGAGATCAGTGTGTGTGTTAGAATCATAGAATTTTACGGCACAAAAGGAGGCCATTCGGCCCATCTAGTCTGTGCCGGCTCTTTGAAAAGAGCGATTCAATCCCACTGCCCTGCCCGCTCCCCATAGCCTAATAGACCCGTTCTCCCTAAATAAAGATCTAATTCCCTTTTAAAAGTTGTTATCGAATCAGCCTCCACCACCTTTTCAGGCAATGCATTCCAGATTCAAACAACTCGCTGATTGAAAACATTTCTCCTCAGCTCCCCTCTACTTCGCCTTAGTGTGTGTGAGCTCAGTGTGTGTGTTAGTGTGTGTGAGTCCAGTGTGTGTGTTAGTGTGTGTCCAGTGTGTGTGTTAGTGTGTGAGCTCAGTGTGTGTGTTAGTGTGTGTGAGATCAGTGTGTGTGTTAGTGTGTGTGAGCTCAGTGTGTGTGTTAGTGTGTGTGAGAGCTCAGTGTGTGTGTTAGTGTGTGTGAGCTCAGTGTGTGTGTTAGTGTGTGTGAGAGCTCAGTGTGTGTGTTAGTGTGTGTGTTAGTGTGTGTGAGCTCAGTGTGTGTGTTAGTGTGTGTGAGAGCTCAGTGTGTGTGTTAGTGTGTGTGAGATCAGTGTGTGTGTTAGTGTGTGAGAGCTCAGTGTGTGTGAGATCAGTGTGTGTATTAGTGTGTGAGAGCTCAGTCAGTCAGTGAGTCAGTGAATGAATTACATACACACAGGCACTAAGACCCTGTCTGCTCTGTTACACACACACACAGACAGACAGACAGACACAGAGAGAGGAGGGAGCAGTGAGTGAGTGAATCAGTCTCACACACACAGTCACAGACGCACAGAGAGATGGAGTTGCTGTGTATGGAAGTGACCCCCAGGATACAGAGAGCCTCCCCAGACCCCAAACTCCTGTGTGACCCCAGGGTCCTCAACAACATGTTACACTTGGAGGACAGATACACCCCTAGGACATCTTATTTCAAATGTGTTCAGAGAGAGATACAGCCCTACATGAGAAAAATGGTAGCATTCTGGATGCTGGAGGTAATAACACACATATAATATTATATTATGTTATATTGTCTTATATTATAGAGATATATATGTATGTGTGTGTGTAAAAGGGGAGGGGGGGGAAATACAAAATACAATTTGTCTGTGTTTCTGTGTGTGGGGGGAGTTAACTATTAAAAACTTGCTGCAGAGAAGTTTTTCAGTGAGGATATATATATTATATTATATATATGTGTGTGTCTGTGTATATGTGTGTGAGAGAGAGAGTGGTGGCTGTGTCCATAACTGTTTGTCAAGCAATCTTGTTTCAATAAGTTTTATATATGTATATATATGTGTGTGTGTATATATTTAGATACTGTATATATTTGCAGAGTGTGTGAGAGAGAGAGAGAGAGAGAGGGGGGGGGGGGGGGGGGTCAGGGAGAGCCATCATTAGGAACAGCTGCTATATATAGAGAGAGATTATATAAATTTTATATATTATATAGATTTATATTATATATTATAAGATAACAAACTTTTTAACTTAAACACCAACTTAGCAAACTCCCCCCCCCCCACACACACTTTTTTTTGCAATAGTACAAAAGGCATTTTATTTATAATGTAATATAATGATAATTTCGTCTAATTTCATTACAATGTTTTTGATGCAGAGCCAAGTTGCAGAAATGCAACTTTTATTTCATCTAAAAACAAATTCAATTTTTTTGTCTCTTTCTCTCTTTCTTTCTCTCTTGCAAAAAAAGAAAATGTATTTTGAGAACTGACTGATGGCTAATCAACAACACACTGTCGCCATGTTGACTTCAAGAAAGAAAGAAAAAAGCTCTTTCTTTCTCTCTCTCTTAAGTTTGATATACTGTAGATTTATATATTATATATATAGAGAGAGAGAGAGAGAGAGAAAAAAAGAGAGATATGGCTTGCAGCAATGGCTTGCTGCTTTGAGAATGAAATCAAAGCCAGGAATGTGACACTGGAACTGGGTTTAAAAATGTGGACTGTCTTTTAAACTATTAAAACTAACATTAAACTAAACTAAACCCACCTAAACTGAACCAAACTGCTCTGTACTAATCACCATATCTCCCTCCCTCCCTCCTTCCTCCTTCTCTCTCTCTCCCTCCCATAGACAAAATCATTTGGACCACACAAAATCCAAACTATATATATTAATATATCTCTGACTAAAAGTTTCTCTGGTCTCCTATTTTGCTGCCTTTTGGAATCAGAGCAAACAACTAGTTTTTAGTGTGAATATTAATGTTATAGCTGGTGGAGGGGGGGGGGTAAAGCTGTCATTTTTCAAATTTTTTTGTTATGTGCGTTTTTTTTGGAAACTTTTAATTCAGAACAAAAGGTTTTAAAAAAAACATCAACTCAACTCCTTGGCACTAGACACAGCCACACACACATATACACAGAGACACACACAGACACATACACACAGCTACACACACCATACAGTTGCACACACACATACATACACATACAGCTATTATACACACCATACACACAGCCACACACTCACAGTCACAGACACATACAGCAACATCCAAGCGTAGTTATATATCTATTTTATTTTACATTTATTTTGCATTGTTTTTAAAAAAATCTCCCCCATCATTAAGGGGGGAAATGGGATGAGTGGGTGGGTGGGTGGAGTGGAAAAAGGTTGTTGGAAGTGAAATACTGAATATTTTACAAAAGGAATATAGGCAAATGCTGTGGCTGATGTGAAAACACCACAAAATATGTTTTTTTTGTAAATTTATATATATGTTATATATGCGTTTAACACACACATATATGTGTTAAACGCATATATAACATATATAAATTATATATATATAAAATTAATTATATATGTGTTAAATAAATTAATATATGTTAAACGCATATATATTTATAGATATTTGTTAAACGCACTTAAATTACCCACAAAAAAATAAACATGGAAAGGTTTAAAATGTTGAGTGTTTTTTTAAGTGAAATATACCTAACTGATACATGTGTATGTATATGTTTTTTCTCTCTCTCTCTCTCTCTCTCTCTCTCCCCCTTTAGGTGTGTGAGGAACAGAAATGCGAAGAGGAAGTGTTTCTGTTGGCTATGAATTATCTCGACAGATTCCTGTCTTCAGTCGCCACCAAGAAGTGTCACCTCCAGCTGCTGGGCGCAGTCTGCATGTTTCTGGCGTCCAAACTGAAGGAAACAATCCCCCTCACAGCCGAGAAGCTTTGCATTTACACAGACAATTCAATCACTCCACAAGAACTGCTGGTAAAAACAACAGCCCAAACAAACGCAGAAATCCTGCTTTTATTATTTATCTAGACCTTTGTTTCAAATTAATTTAAATAATATAAATGTGTGTGTATATATATATATATATATTTACAGTCAATTTGCTTTGATGCTATAATCCTGCGAAGTGCTTTGGGACGTCTCAAAGACGTGAAAAGCGCTGTACCAAACGCAAGTATTATTATCATGATTTATAATATACTACAAAATGCCTCCAAAGCCATTTCGTTTGCGGTCCTACCCAATTTCGATGACTTATTTGACTTGCAGTTCATTTCAGCGGATCGCTGAGGCATTGCACAGATTTGTTTCGTCTGCTGGGTGTCCGCTGAGCTGCTGTGTGTGTGTGTGTGTGTGTGTGTGTGTGCAGAATAACCGGTTGGTGGGTTATTGATTGGAATTCTAACATTGGTTTGGGGTTCAGTGAAGGTTGACATCGATCGACCAAGGACGTGGCGCCCTCCTGTGGGATAATCATTCTAGTAACGTACATTTCTCCCCCCCTCACCCCCTCCATCACCTCCACCACCATTGATGTAGAAAGGGCAGTGAGGGGGTAAGAAAGTACAGTACTGTCATAGTCATATACGGTGTATTTAACACAAAATGTACTGGAAATCGAACGCTTACAGCTTTCAATACCTGACAATGCTGATATTGGTTGATATTCGAGTGGCATTGAAACTTTGGAGATGGTTTTTGGAGACACCTAGTGACGATAAAGTTAATTGCATCGCACGTCACAAATTGCGCCCAATTTGAGAATGGTTAGGTACAGCCTATTTTCTATATATATATATATATATATACATACAGGTATCCTGCCCCAGCCGCGGCCTCGCCAACCACGAAACTCGCGCATCCACGGTTTGCTAAATGCGACAACCCTCGCACACCGCGTTTTGCGCATCCGCGATTTAAATCCATTGGATTTAAATTTTCGAACAGCTAGCGTACAGCACTAGGACCCAGTTTGCGATGTTGTAACAACGCTCCTCTTTTAGGATCAAGGTAAATACAGTAACGTTAATGTATTGTCGCTTCTCCGCAGCCTAGCTAGTATTGGCTGCCAGGATCTGCATTCTCTTTCTCTGTGTGTAAGTGTGTCTCTCTCTGACCCACCTTCTCTCTATTTCACCTTATCCTCCTCCCCCCCCCCTTTTCCCCCCACTCTCTCTCTCTCTCACACTCCCCTTTCTTTCTCTCACCTTCTCTCTCTGACTCACCTTCTCTTCCTGCCTCTCCCCCACGCCCCCTTCTCTCTCACCTTCTCTCTATTTCACCTGCTGTTCCCCCCCATCCCCCCCCCCCCCTCTTTCTCTCTGTGTCTGTCTATATCAGTCAATCAGTCAGACAGCTCCACCAGCCCTCCGTGTCCACCCACACCTTCTCCGTTGATTTCTCTCTCTCTGTAGATCAGTCAGATAGCCCCCCCCCAGCCCTCTTGTGTCACCCCCACTTTCCGTGTCTCTCTCTCTCTCTCTCTCTGTAAGTCAGTCAGACAGCCTCGCGGATTGCTACAGATTCTGGCAGCCACTGCGCACAAACTTACTCCCCCTATCCCCATGTGTGTTATAACTCTATGTGTTCTTTTTGTGGTTTAGTTTCACTAAACGCGAACTTACTCCCCCTATCCCCATGTTTCCCATAGGGCCCTGTATTTTCCAACCGCGATTTTACTAACCGCGGAGGTTTAGAGGAACGTATCGCTCGCGGTTGGCGAGGGATACACGTGTGTAGATATATATATAAGGAGCAGAGATTGAAACTGAGAATCGAAATGACCCAACATGTCTTTCAACAACATTTCTTTCTCTTTTGAGATGTCACATCATTTGCAGGGCTGGGCTAGGTGTGAGAAGACACTCTTGCCTTCCAGTAGAGAAAACAGTGGCATTTGGTGGGTGGTTGGGTAGGTGGGTTTATACATCTTGAGGTTTATAATTAAACTGAGGTGTACCCGTTGGCTATCTGACATTCTGCAGCTAATTTTCCAGTGCGACCCATCACAGATTCATTTCGAAAACAAAAAATGTTAAAGTGTACTATGGAGCTCCTGTAGCTCAGTGGTTAGAGCGCTCGCCTTACAAGCGTGAGACCTGGGTTCGAATCCAGGCAGGTCAAGGCGAAACCTTGGGCAAGTTTCCTTACTCCACAAGCACGCCTAATAATAATCCAACCCCCCCCCCTCACAATAATAAATATTGGTAATTTTCAATCCACGACTGTTTGTGGGGACGCTGCTGTGCGCACTTGGCTGCTGCGTTTCGCCCACAAATATACAGTCAATTCACAGTATATTCTGTGAAGCGCTTTGAGATGTCGATAAGATGTGAAAAGCGCTATGTCAAATGCAAGGATAATTATTATTATTATTATTATTAAATATTTATCGAGCTTCCCGATTAGTTTTTCCGTTTGGCAAACTGATTGCGTTTGGGATTTCCACTTGACGTGAAGAGATAAAATAAGCGCAATTTATTTGGTTCGAAATGCTGATGATTGCAAACCATATCAGCCTTGATATTGCTTGATTGTTGTGATCGTTTGCAGAGAGAGATCAATCATTTAGAGCCACTTCCAGACAGACACACACACAGTACTTACACACATCTCTCCGCTCTCTTGTGAATCAAGTCATAAATAAAGCTACAAATTACAGATCTAAAGATAAGCCTGCAAATGTAGTAGAATAAATAAGACGGGGCTCCCCGCAATTTCTGCAGGGGACCCAACAAAAAATCAACCAAATGGCGGGACGCATGCACAGACATGTCAAGATTTGCGAATTGATTTGATCGTGTACTTGTTTTCTAGGCTAACTGCGAGTTGTGAGAATGTCACTAAACAGGTATGGCTTGCCCCCTCCCACTCCCTTCAAACAACCTCATAAAATCACCAGGAGTTAGAAGAACAGATGTCTGGCTTTTATTTCACATGTTACGCTGGTATTAAGTTCCGCGGGACATCCTAAAATACCTCATTCACAATAATAATAATAATAATAATAATCCTTGCATTTGATGCGGCGCTTCTCGCGTCTTCTAAACTAGACGCCTCAAAGCGCTCGACAGAACATGCTGTGAAGTGAATCGACTGTTTTGTGGGCGAAACGGCGTCGGCCAATCGCGCAGGGCGGCGTCCCCCCCCCCCCCACAAACAGCCGTGGATTGAGAATTCTTAATGCTGAGACGGTATTGCATCGGGCGAGATCATACACTTTCTACGCCACCCAGACGCCAACGCACGAGTTGACGGCCTTTTACACAGAGGGTTTACGCGTACAGCACTTGAGGACTCGTGCATTGGTTGAAGCCTCGTTTCGGTTCAGCCACCCAGCAGACAACTGCAGGTGTGACTGCATCCGTTAGCATCTAACAGTACATTCATTTCCAACCTTGATGGATGTGGGGTGCCTCGGTGCACACTGTCTCTGCAAAACCAGACAAGGCACAGAGGCTGTTGCCTATCAGTCTGAAGACTGTTGCATCTTAATAGGTCAGCCTTTAAATGCAGACAGCCTTTAAATGCAGAATGCAGGTCCCCATTGCACCAAATACAGTAGGAATTGGTTCCGACCCACTGCTCCTTCTCTTCAAGCAGAGCTGATAGCACTGGGATAATAACAATAATAATAATAATACTAATCATCCTATCATTTGCATTTGATACAGCGTTTTTCACGTCTCTTCCAGACGTCTCAAAGCGGAATATTTTCCTGTTAGGTGAATTTACTGTATGTTTGCTGGGGGCGAGAGAAAGAGAGACGTGAAGTCTCGTTGCTCAGAGCGAAGTGGACCTCAGAAAATGTCATTAGCGTTCAGGGTGCTTGGGTGTGGCAGGCAGATCTGACAGCTCAGTCGTTGACTTAGCCACCCACCCACCCTGATAACGAAACCCAATTGGTTTAAGGAAAGGATGGATAATTATGCCGAGGTCAGTCGGAGCATGCGACAGCTTAGCTTCCGGTTGTTTTGTGTTTTACTGTTTGTTACTTGTTATTCTGGTTACACTCTCTTATTATTCATCCCAAATTATGATGTACACTTTTACACGGTAATCCTTGCATTTGATAATTACGCCATGACTGAGTGTAATAACTATTCTTACCCTGAAAGGCAGGCACCCTGATTGTCAAACAGACAAATATTTACGTGGTTCGGTGCGATTCCAATGCTCACTGAATATTTTCGTGAATTTGCAAAATTTGCATGAGGCTACAGGTCAACTTGCATTGAATCACACATGTACAGTGTAGCCCAGTGGTTAGAGCACTCGCCTTACAAGCGTGAGACCTGGGTTCGAATCCAGGCAGGTCAGGGCGAAACCTTAGGCAAGTTTCCTTACTCCACATATTATTCTGATAATAATCCCTCCCACAAAAAAATAAAATTGGTCATTTCAATCCACGACTGTTTGTGGGATACTGTATATTTTGCGCAATTGGCTGTCGTGTTTCGCCCACAAAATGTACAGTCAATTCACTTTACAGTTTATTCTGTGAAGCGCTTTGAGACATAGTCTACAAGACGTGAAAAGCGCTATATCAAATGCAAGGATTATTATTATTGATTAAATCGGATCTTATACGACTTACACAGTTTGGCTGTAACTCGGACTTTACGTAAGTCATGTTATATATTGTGATCCCGACTGTTACAACTCGTGTCAGTTTTACTGTCTAGATAAATGTTCTAGATTCGCAGACAGTTGCAGATAACATCCAAGTTAGACATCCTGTGGAATCAGAGGAGGTAGACAAAATGTTACAGAAGAGAGTTCGACAGGATATGAGTCTGGGCTGATAAGTGGCAAGTATAGTTGAATGCAGATAAATGCAAGTTCCTTGGAGATAGGAATGAAAACTAAGCAAATAAATGTATTCCACGGTAAAACAGGACTTGCCACCGAGGGGGAACAATTGAAAGTCTTTATGAGCCAACTCATTGCTCAACCTATTTCAAATAGTCTTGAGGCAGCGCTAAATAAAACGAGATCAACAAGATCCTGTGCTTCGCTACGTGGCTTAAATCAGTTGAGTTTAGATTCCTGGAGCTCATGTTCAAAGGTGCAAAATGCAGTGTAAAGGGTCACACCTAGAAAACTGCCCAGTGCAACAGGTGTGGGTGTATGAGACAGTGGAGTGGAAAGTGACATTAAAGTCTGACCCATGTGGTTAGAGGTGCAGATAGACTGGGAGGCACAGACGGTTTTAATCTATGCCAGGATATGTCTCGTCATTCCTCTCCCAATTTATGCGTTCGAGAACCTGAAGAGTGTGTGCCAAATAAAGGGAGACAGGTTTTTTTGGGGGTTTTTTGTTGTCTGGAAAGATCATGTTAAGCACCAGGGTGTACAGTTACACCCACATACTAAATGAGAGGACCAGGTCAGCATAGACCCATCTGTCCCTATTCCCCCTACAACCCCCCCCAACCAACCCACCCACCTACCCAATGCAACATTATCATCTGTCAGTAACAGGTGAGCTCAAAAGGAACCAATTTCTCCACTTGACTTAGCCACTTGATGGTTTTTGACGCCTATCAAAAGATCAATACAATTAAAAAAAAAAAAAAAAATTAAGTTTGGATTGAAAAACAACTGAAGTTAACGTTGATCAAAACGCTTGAAATGTTTTTGTTCTTTTTCCCCAGGACTGGGAGATATTTGTTCTTGAGAAGCTGAAATGGGATCTCTCCGCCATCACTCCAAACGATTTTATTGAACACATCCTGGGAAAACTGGCTTTTCCAATCGACAAGCTGGAACTTATTAAGAAACACACTCTGACCTTCATCGCCATGTGTGCTACAGGTACTCACTCACTCTTTCTCTCTCTACGTGTGCTGTTTTAGCCTCTGGCTTTACGCTTAATAAGTGACCTTCTTCATTGCTAGGATTTATTTATTTTTGTCTCAAGCTTCAATTTGTTTCAAAAAGTACACACTCATTTGAGCCAGGCTTCGAAAAGCAGGAACACGGGGAGGTATTTAGCCTGTTAGGTTAGGTCTCCTTTGCCATTTTCTTGAGATCATGGCTGATCTGCAACTCAGTACAGTTTGCTTGCCTTTTCCCTACACCTTCTGATCCAGTTTACCAGCCGAGTATTTGTCAACTTCCCTCTTAAAACATTCCCACCAATAATACATCGACGGCATCTCCGAGGAAGGGGATTCCACAATTCTCTTGCGTAAAGAATATATCAAATCGACGAGTCACTCCACAAAACTTTACACTCTTGTCGTCCCTCTAAAATGTTTGATAGACAGGATTTCTCCAATTGTTTTTTATAATACTGCGTATAATATAAAATAAAAAAAGATTCAGTGAACATCTCAGGCTTTTTTTTTAACTGCACTGTAAATGTTGTACTACAGCTATTAATCACCCCACACATGCAGATGTACTTAATTAAGGTTGTGATTCTGTCGCCGAGAAATTAGAATCCGAATGTCCTTTTCGATTTAACAACATTGGTGTCCTTTTCAATACATCGTTCACGTTTTATGACGGAATTTCAAGCCGGGTGATATGAACATTTTTACCGTGTTTTAATGTGCCTGAATGTTTTGGAAACGCCTGGGATTTACTCTGTGGGCGTCTCGCGTTCCTTTCAGATTTCAACTTTGCCATGTACCCGCCTTCTATGATAGCCACTGGCAGCATAGCAGAAGCCATCCGTGGACTCGGAATTTCATGTACTTCGCTCTCGGACGAGTCTCTGACAGAGCTGCTAGCCAAGATCACCTGCACAGAACTGGTGAGTGACTGGAGTTAAAACACCCAGGGGTTTTGCTAACCGGACTCAGCAGTCTTTAGGCCCAACAGGAGAATCGACAGAAAACGTTAACTTTCTCCGAGCAATCATATCGAACTATTTTTTTTTTCTCTCTCTCTTCTTTTTATTCTGCTTGTACCAGTAATGTAGAAAGTCCTGCCTTATCCTGGCTCTCTCCCTCTCTGTGGCCAGCCTTCTGTCTGACATCTGACAAAAGTTTTCTCCCCCACCACCCCCCCCCCCTCACAATTTGCCCGGGTAACAAGCAGCCCTGAGAACAGAAACAGACCTGCCATTCGATGGTGAGGTTTGAGTTGTTTAAGGATTTTAACTGGATCCGTTCCAGATTTGAGGCCCACTGATATTTAACACTTGAAGATGCTAGCCCTCTTAACACCACACACACATACACAGTGTCCTTGATTCACCTTTACACCACTAGCTAAGACGCCACTTACTGAATCAGAATAACTATTAAGTATATTTGGGGTCACTGAGGAAGCCTTAGGTTGATGGCAATCTATCTGTGCCATGTTTGGGTGATTTTTACCTCAAGATGCTATATTGGTTAGAAGTTCACATCATTCTAAAACCGTATAACAAGGTTTCTAATTTAGATTATTAACTGCAGCAACCAGCCATGGTGTAGCAGTCCTGGTGCACTGAGAAGGGGAGTTTTTAACGTTGGCTGGGGTTTTGCTCCGTCGAAAAGTTGACTAGGATTTTTTTTGCTTTGCAGGATAGCACAGCGACAATAAAACAATTGTTACCAGTAGCTGGAGTGCAAACTATTGAGGCTCAAAAAGGAACCTGTCTTCTGTCTTACTGACTTGAGACATGTCGGAGCTGAACATTGGCCCACGTTCATCTGCTTCTCTTTTAAGTGTTATCTTGGGTCAGGGTCGAGGGAAGGTCCCTTGCAAACCATTTCATTCTCGATGCGTTGTTGAGTGAAGATATTGTAAGATTCCCCCCCCCTTTTGCCCTAAAATTCTTCAGTGTTCCTTTCTTTGCCAGTCCGACGCACCGATATCGTTTAAACTTTTTACACCTTACGGTAAATTCCGTGAAGCGCTTTGAGATGCCCTTCTGACATGAAAGCTGCAATACTGTAGCTCAGTGGTTAGAGCACTCGCCTTACAAGCGTGAGACCTGTGTTTCGAATCCAGCCAGGCCAGGACGAAACCTTGGGCAAGTTTCCTTACTCCACGGAACGCACGGCCAACTTGCTCAGCAGATCATCCTTGCACTTCGAAGAGAGATAACTCCAGACTTGTTAGGGTGGGCGGGCGGTTACCACTGAACAATGCAACTAACTCCCTTCCCTGGTTTCTGCTTAAAAGTCCGAAAATGTGAAACATCATCAAACCGGCTTTAGTTAAAAGTTGTAGCTATGATTACCTCCTCGTGAGGGAACGATACGAACCTCACTCTCCTTGACAAACAAAGTAAATGAATAGTACAGTACAGTACTAAAATCCAAATGTCGCACTGACGTGTTCCCAAAATTGCTCGAGCATATTTTTGAGAGAATCGTGGCTTTTTCCTTGTTTTGATTTGTTTTGAGAGTGTGTCTGTGTGTGGGGGTGGTGGAGGGGTGGGTGGGTGGGGGGGAGAGTACGTGAACTAAGAAATGGCCAGGCTGTCGGTGGAGTAGGCTGTTCGGAAAGAGTCCAGTTTCCTACTTCTCCTTTGATCCTGGTAATTGGAACCAATTATGATTGCGACTGGCCCCAGAGGCCGTTGTTCTGCTATTCATTCCACAGCAGAAAGACTGGGATGAGTTTACCACAGTATATTATTCTTGCTCTTTCATCTTGTTCCTGTCAAGCACTCAATACTGCTGGTCTGCAGTAGTGTTACCTGCACTCCAGCTGGCTTTATTTTTGTGTGTGTGTGTGTGTTTGTGTGTATATATATATATAAAAAAAAGTTGTTGTTCCCTTTAGTTTTCAACTATTTTCTCTTCTCTCCCCCCCCCCCGCCTCCATCCACCCTCTCCTTCCCTCCCTCTGCTCCTTCCCTCCTGACAGCTGGTGAGGATAAAAAAAAAAGCGCCTGTATGAGGCATGTGGGCTAGAAAATGTTGGAGCAAAGGAACAGAGGTTGCAGATATAATAGGTTGCAATAGGTGAAAGGAATCCCACTACTTCTAAGGTTACTGCTACTACATATATTCAGACAAAACCAATAGTATTTGTATACTGCCTTGTGAGGCTGTTTGGTTGAAAGGGAACAGATGGAAGGCTGCTGCTGTGTTTTTTTTTCCTTTATTGGGAGTTCGGATCCGATGGAAAAAAACAGACCAAGAGTTGCACTTTGGGGCTTTTTTTTTTGTTTCTTTCTCTTTTTTAAAAAAAGCTAGCACAAAAGGACTCGTTAAGATTAAAACGGACCGTCGTATGTTGGATCCGGGTATGTCAGTTTATACGGGGGTTGAATACAATAGCGGGGAACGCAATTCCTCTTTTCAAGAGAGAGAGAGAGAGAGAAAAAAATAAGTCGACAAACAAAAAAACAGTTCCGAGCTGTAAAAAGAGACTCGAATTGCAAGTTACTGTTTTTTTTCTTTTAAAGAGGTTAAAAAGGGGTAAAGCCAAACTGGGTAATAAAGAGAGATACGTATCCTGTTATTAGCGGGTGTCTGGTGAGGCCGTGTGGCCCCCTATCACTTACGTTATTGTATAACAAGTCGGGGGGTCAATGTTTCCATTGGTGTAGGAGGTGAGGGTTCTTTGTAATTTTTAGCGGTGTTATGGCTCACCACTTCCTCTGCTTGCATTGTGAACTTCTAAGCATTTATTGTATATTTCTAGTAAGAATAGATGCCCTCAATTTATTCTTGGCAGATGAAACGCTTGCTGCTATTTCTGTTCACTCTAGACTACTAATAGAGCGTTTCAGAGCTGGTCCATTAGGAAGCAAAGCTCCCCAAATCATCCCCATTATTCAGTCCCCTTTTCTGTCTTATCATTTCCTCCCAACACATGTATCCTGCCAGGCAGTAGAGCTTGGAAACCATGTCCCATTTA
The DNA here is from genome assembly GCA_035084275.1 of Hydrolagus colliei. Lineage (NCBI taxonomy): Eukaryota > Metazoa > Chordata > Chondrichthyes > Chimaeriformes > Chimaeridae > Hydrolagus > Hydrolagus colliei. The sequence goes on along the minus strand of CM068762.1, from coordinate 11,448,936 downwards.
AATGGTTTTCCTCCTTTGAAAGAGACCAACATTAGGAGCTCCCCCCCCTCAATCTCTTCGCCTCACCCACCTCCTTCCCCCATCTTCTGGTCATGCCTGAAGACATTTCCCTTCGACCGCGATTATGGTCACTTCCCCCCCCCCCCCACCCCTCCCTCTGGCTCGGGCTCCGCCAATGTCAATCGCTCTGAGACGCCGCCAGGCGTGGAGGATACTGTACAAATGGAAGTTGTTGTTGTCGTTGATGACACATTTAGCTTCTACTCAGCAACTACAATCAGCCTCTCTCTGTTGTTCGGTTGGTGATACAAACCCTAAGTGGAATTCCTTTGGGTTAGTGCAACCCATTTCTTCGCGGAGTTGGATCCAACGGCATTAAAAAATGCCGTAAGTTGGCACACACTGTATATGACATTTCCAAGACTGATAAAGATATGGAAAAGGGGAAAAAAAACGGCACACTGGCGGAGGAGTTTGAAGCAGATTATTGGGAATGAATAGGAGATTTATTCTGCCTCGGGTTGTTGGGTGCAGAAATCCCTGCCTAAAATATTAGTTGGTTCCCTAGTTCTAAAAAAACAAATCCCAACGCGTTAGTGCAACGAACAGTCACCCAAGTATGGCTATACATAAAGCAGCTTCTCCATCCACACTTGCATGGGTTGGCTGCCCCGCTCTTATCTACGCTGCCTTGGTTATACAGTACATCGTAACCAGTTTACAACGTGGTGTAGACAAGTATACACTGAGGTAGGCTATAGGTCAGAATTTGCGAAGGATTTAAGTGTGTTCACTGACCACTGCAGCCACCAACAGTTTGTTTTGAAAGGTCACCATTCTTTTGCTCGACGTGTATCTGTAATAATGCAAAAGAGGGACGGCTTGGAACGGGCTGAAACTGTGGTGGGGTAGGGGGGGCGGGTGGTGGTGGTGTGGGTGGGTGGATGGGGAGTAATAGAAATGACATGGCCTTTTTTTTTCTGATTTAGCTGTGTTTTCTGTAAATGTATTATTTTTGGTCGCAAACCAAGCGTTTTGGAGAAGGCTTGATATGATCAGGGGTTCAGTTTCTAGAAGCTCAGTAGTTACTCGGTGTGGTCAGTCTGGTGACAAGCGTTGTGGTTGCTAATCTGATTCAATAGTCGCAAGTTGTAATGGTTCCAGAAGCTGACCCTTTAACTTATAACATTCACATAAGAGTTGTGAATTTACTGTAAAAGAACGCTATCCAATGGAGGGGTGGAGGGAGAGAGCTATACTGTACTTACTTCTACACTGTATATAGAATATATAATGGTCTATCCTTCCATTGGTCCAATGGAAGTCCTTGGGAGAAGTTCTCCTGATGCGAAAGGCGCTCTACGAACGATGGGAGTTTGCTGTTCCTCATAGCCAGTCTTCCATTCTAAAGTTGGGGTGGTGGGGTCGGGGAGGGGAGAGGAGAGAGAGAAGAAAGATAAGTGGATCCATGAGAGAAACTGAAGGGTGGGCAGGATTTGAAATGAATTAAAAGAGAAAGCAAGTGGCAAGGTGAGAAAGCGAGGTGTTGGGGCTGAGACACATTGCTACTTGACCTCCTTTCAGTACAAGCAAATAAATAGCTGTGACTTCGATGAGCTGACAAAGGTTAACGAAGTAGATTTATCATTTTCGCTTGCATGTTTCGTCCACAAATATACAGTCAATTCACTTTACAGTATATTCCGTGAAGCGCGTTGAGACACAGTCTAGAAGACATGAAAAGTGCTATGTCAAATGCAAGGATTATTATTTTGTGCTTTGAATGGATTATGTGTGATTATGCTCAGGAACCATCTTCTGTGTTACAGGACCATTAATTGCACCAACTAGGGACAAACGTTAATTCCCCTGTGCTTCATTCCAAATCTTTCAGGAAAATGTTTCTCCTCTTTCTGGGTTAATTCCTCTGCCCTATCTATGTGTCGGTGAACATGATTAGGGCTAATAACTACATATATCTACTTACAGGTGAATTCATTTTGATATTAAACTGCCACTGCAATAAATTCAGGTGCAGATTAATTCATCTGGGGAAACTTTACACTTGTTAAAGTTGGTGGCAAGCGAGAGACCTGGGTTCGATTCCAGGTCAGGGCGAAACCATGGGCAAATTTCCTTAATCCACAGGCCTAATAATAATCCCTCAAAAAAAAATTGGTCATTTCAATCCACGACTGTTTGTGGGACACTGCTGTGCGCAATTGGCTGCCGCGTTTCGCCCACAAAAGAAATATACGGTCAATTCACTTTACAGTATATTCTGTGAAGCTCTTTGAGGTGTCTAGAAGACATGACAAGCGCTGTATCAAATGCAAAGATTGTATTTCAGTATTTATATTATATAAGTTTGCCCATACTGCTTCGTAAATTACGTATCACAACGGTACCGTATGTTATTAAAGGAAGTTTATAAAAGACTGTTAGCTTGTTGAATAAGGAAACGTTCTATCTGTCCATCATCCTGTCAACAACAACTCTCACTATGAATTGGCACTAATTTGTGTCCTGGGTGTTGTTTTTCCCCGAAAAAAATATTCAGCTCCAGGTCTCATTTATCTGATCATTAATGTCATTGTTCTTTACACCAGGATTGCCTGAAAGCCTGCCAAGAACAGATAGATGCTGCCATGGCAGAGAGTTTAGAACAATCTCCGCAACAACAGCAGGAACAAACCATGTCCTCAAAGACTGTACACGATCCAGACCAAACCAGCACTCCTACAGATGTCACGGACGTCAATCTTTGACAGTCCCAACGGAATTCTTTTCCAAGAGATAAACCAGCCTGGCCCATGTGGATTACGGTCTTGAAGTTGCCTTTGTTATTTTAGTACAACAATGCGATCTGAACGAACACTGCTTTACAATCTCTGTTTTGCCTTGTCATGCGGGGGGGTGGGAGTGGGGGGGTGGGGGTGGGGGTGGGTGGGGGGGGGGAGCGAAACACGCTGGGAAAAAAAAGGAACCACAAACGTTAAGCGAAGAGAAGCGTTCATGAGAAGAAAAATACAGCAAAAGATTATCTCTTATGACATTCCTGAATCCTGCATCTGCCTGTGAATTGCGTAAAAGAAAGTTGGATTGTGCCTTGTTGGCCACCTCGAGTTCCTATTCATTTGGAGGTGCAGGAGGTGGGAGGGCTGGGGGGTGGGGGGGGGGGGAGTTGGGTATTGCAATAAATGTTGAGGGTTTCTGATTTCCGTAAATATTTACTCTCATCCCCAAAGCGTAGGTTGAGGAGAAGTGAAGGAAAGGGCAAATGTGTTTGTAGTCATTCTGTTGGGTTTAACTTATTCGCTACTTAAAAATGCAGTTTGATAGCACCCATCTCCTTAAGAATAAGCAGAGTCTGAATGCGAATAGTCTCATCTCAGAAAATTTATTTTAAATTTTTTTAAATCTAGTAATTAAAAATTTTGGATTTCTAAACCCAGATAGTCTCAATTCCTTACTTTCCTTTAAAAAAATTTAGAAGCATAGGATATTACCCGAAGCACTCTTTTATAATTTTCATTGTGTTACAAGCTACCAACATAAAGTAGGAAAGGATTAGTAAAAAAAAACTTGGGAGGGAAGCGTACATAAAATCTGGAACATAAGCTATGAACTAACATTTCAGCTTCAAGACCCAGAGTTTGGAAAATATCGCAAGCCTTCTTTTAAAATGATTTTTTTTTAAAATTACTGATCCTTTGTAATGGAATTTATTCCAACTATGCCATATTTCAGGAAAACGAACGCACAAATCTTCAAATGGAAGCAAAGGGGACCATTTTAGAACATTTAGAAATGATCATGGAAACTTAAATCTGCTAGGATTTTCAATGTGTTTCTCTTAAGAGTAAAAAGAGTTTTTATCTTTCGTTAGAAGGTCAACACGCATAAAGATCCTCATAGATAAAGTTCTGATGCCATCTTTTCCATTAGACTCATCCAATACGTATTACATCATCCTACCAGTGAGATGGGACAGTTGATCATATCGTAGGTCAAACCACCACTAATTGAAGTTAACTCTTTCACACTCCCAATTTGAAAATGTTAAATGGAAACCAATGTTGGGTGGAGAAAGACAGCTTGTTATTGGCTTCCAAAGCTGTTGGCCTGAAAGCCTTTCGTTGTGCAGAAAGTCAGCTTATAGCAATAGGTGGCCAGCTCTTCATGATGGGAGACATTACGAGGACACATTCTGTCGGGTTAAATGCATTTGGTGCTAAACGTTGCAGTTTGATGGTGTCCAGCTCCTCAGAATAAGCAGGAATGGATTCTGCAAAGGAATTTGCAATCAAAAAGGAGACGGAAACCGTACTTGAATCCTGCCACAAAAAAAAGGCTTACGGTTGATGAATCTTATTTAAAAGGTGCTGCCGATGTCACATTCCCCAATGTGTTCCTGGAAGATGATCGATCTATCTACCTACCTATCTATCTGTGTGTCCGTGTCAAGTACACTGAAAATATTCAATATTTCAGAATCATCCACGCAATAAAAATAGCTCATTTCAATCCACGGCTGTTTATGGGCAATGCCGCTGTGCGCAATTGGCTGCCGCGTTTCGCCCACAAATATACGGTCAATTCACTTTAATGCAATTATTATGTGTTAACCCTACTTTACAAATGGAACTATTAATACTTTTTGTTTTAATATACTGGTAACATTTCTGGGGTGGCTCTTCCATCCTATCCACCCCACCCACCCACCCATCCATCCATCCTTAGGGTTAGGGTTAGGTGGCCGGCCACTGCACAATGCACTGTTCATCTTTGACCATTGGCTAACCTTTGTCATGGAGACGAGATGAATCCATACCAAAGTACGCTTTAAAACAATCTCTGAAATGTTTGTCCTTAAAAGGGTAGCCGAGTTTAATTTTTGTTTTTGTAGACTATGAACACAAAGGTATGAAACTGCATTGGTGCATTTTGTTTTAATCGTGCTTTAGAATTATGCGTTCCTGTTCCTCGATCAGTAAAGGGTTTTTGTTTGCTTGCCAAGTTTTGCTTTAAGATTCTAATAGTAAAAAATCAAAAGGTGCTGACTAGATATACTGCTTTGGGAAACTAGGTGCGATCAGATGGAAAAGAAAGGAGACAAAGACTGGAAGACACTTTTTTTTAAAAAAAATTAAGATTTGAGTTTGTAGCAATTGCTTGCTAGTAATCTAAACTGCATTTGTAGGTGTTTTAAGTGAGTTGTCACTGTATAATGAACCACAGAGTTTAAATGTGGATATCAAGTTTGTGTTTCTCAACTGTTAAACCTTCTGCAAACAGATTAATCAGGTTCATTATTTCATTAAATCACAGAATACACCTCCCTTTTTAAGTTATACTTGATATATAAACGGCCTTATGCTCCACCACATTCTGATTTCCTTTTGGATACTTGCACGCTCTGTCATTTTTGTGGAAAAAAAACACGGAAATAAATCAAATGTGCAAGTTGATTTTTGACTTTGAAAACTGAAAATCATTTGTTCTGTTATGTAGTTTTTAGTCCTATTTCCTTCCAAATGAACTGGAATTATGTGTTGGACGCTGAACTAGGATTGGAATAGCCTATCCCAAGAGTTATTTTTAAAAGATTTTAATTTGAAATGACTTGATTAATTTAGCACTGCTTGGAAAAATAATACGAACAATTATGGCAAATGTCGTTTCACCCACCAAAGGCACACACAACTCCTAAGAGCTTTTGAGTAGCTGATCAAAGTTAATCCATTTGTAGTGCTACAGAAGCATTCCAGATAAAGTGATGCATTTGAATTCCTTTGTGCTCTTAAGACGTTGCTGAATCTTTGTGGACACATTAACTATGATTTGGTTGTTTGTTGCCATTGGTGTTCAATGATTTCTGAAGTCAGGATTGTTTGGTTTTCAGTTAAGGCTGGTGTAACGTTTTAACAATTACTGCTGTGTGATTGTATGATTTAGACTCATCAATCCTATACAAATTACCCCAAAATAAATTGTCCGGTCTAGGCCTGAGATATGCGCCTTCCCGCACAAATGTAATTTTGTTGTTGTTGTACATTAATAACATGGGAACAGGTTCAAATTTGTGGATTATGTTTTTGGTGTCCAAAGTGGTAACTGTCCAGCACCTCGGGACGTCCTCCTGATGTGAAAGGCACTGTACATATAATTTTGTTGCTGTTGTGTTCATTCAAAAACCACAAAGCCCCCACCCCCCCCCCCCCCCCCCGAAAAAAAAATAAGTAGCAAAAACCTCAAACGTCTGATGAAATGAACCGACTGTGGGAATCTTGGTAATTACGTTAATTTAGTATTTGTGACCGTTCGAATCGGATCTAGACTTCTATGCATTCCTGGTTTGGTACAGGGAGTGATTTGATTTTTTTTTGCGCTGCTATAAACGGCTGATGTTTTTATTTTACATTTCGTGACTTACATCACTTTTTGTTTCGGATGTATTTGTGGAAATAAACCTGCTGCTATGGTTTCTTTTTGTAAATGTGTGCGTGGATGCGTGTGTGTGTGTGTGCGTGCGTGCAAAGTTGTGCAAAAGTGAACTGAACTGACTGCACAGACTTCAATCCAGAATAAAGCACTTGCTATTGGAAGGGATTATGGGGGTGTAGGAGAGGGGGTGGAGGGAGTGGGGGGTTGAAGGAGCCAGTAATGACAATTTATTGGCATAACAAAGGTGTAATCCAAGCTGTTGAAACATTCCGCACACAAGTTATTTGAAATTCTTTGTCATTTTTGTTTTTAAAACAAAATTGGGTTGAGAGTTTCAAGTGCTACTTACTTGTTGAGTTAAGGAGGAGTGGGGGGGGGGGGGGGAGAGAGAGAAAAAGAAATGAATCAAGTTTAGATTGAATAACTCTGTGTGTGGTTCCTCTCCGTTGGCCTTGGTTGTTTTGTAACATAGTTAAATGTTATTTACAACAAGAAGATAAATAAATTACATTGAGCCTTTCACACCGGGAGGACGTCCGTAGCCGCTATTACTCAACACTTAGTAAGAGAAGGCTCTAAAGTAATGGTATGAATCAAGCCCGCAGCAGCCCACTCAAAATGTTTTCAAATGATTGTGGAAGGAAAATAAAACTTTTTTCACAAGCTGCTAATGGTGTGATCGAACAATGGAATCAAAACCAGTTCAGTTGGTTGCGTTTTGTTACTTCCCGTCCTCTAGGTCTATGTAGTTGGAGTCCACTGTTTCAGTTTTGGTTAAAAGGTTATGCCTGGAAACGTTAACCTATCTTTCTCCTTCAAGACGTCCTTTCTTGGTTATCCCATTGTGGATTTCCAGTATTTCTGGTCAAGTTTCAGTTAGTTGTGTATGTATGTCACTGTTTTGCGTTATCTATATATATAGCTATATATATATACAGTATATTAAAAAAGACAAAAAACAACTTTGAGCTGCTTATATGTAAAAAGTCAAAGAATTAGAAAACGAGGGAGGGTTTCAGGATATTAATGTAGTCAAATAGTCTTGTAAATGTGATTGTTCTGTTTTGTTGCCTCTTCGTGTCTTCGGTCCTTCTACTTAATATATCTCAGGTTACTAGACAGTTTCTACCATACCTCAGCATTTTATGAGTTTTTAAAAGATCAGAATTGAAGTTTGAAGACGTTTTCAAATGTACTGTTGTGTATATCGCTCCTTTAAAAATATATTACAGACAGGCTACATCAGTCTGTGGCATTCATGTGATTGTCAGATCAGATCTTTTGCCCCCATAATATTTGATGTGCACACCCCCCCTAACCCCAAGATTTTAGCATTTTAACTAAGTACAATATAAATTGCAAATAGTATTTGGAAATCATTATTTTATAAATGTTCTTAAATATTCTATAAACAGCAGAGATTTGAACCTGTATATTAACAATCTTTGATAGTAGCAAGTTGGCTGATGAATACAAACAATATGTAAGGTTAGAACATGTTTGAACATTTCAAAAATGTTTTGAAATGATTGATCCAAAGTTTTTAACATATATGTAGCAGTCACATTCCTCGAGCCTTCCGTACTGAAAAAATCTTATCTGAAATGGTAAACATAGACAATTAACGTGTGTGTGTGTGTGTGTATACCTGCGACTTCGTCTGATGAATGTCTTGAGAATTTTCTTTAAAAAGTCGTTCATTCGAACATTCTGTTAGCTTTTTTTTGGTAGTTTGGGAAATGATGCATCTTTCCAGCATATTAACGTTGATATCTTCATTGGGAGATTAGAAGTGATGACTTGTGTGCATAATGCGGCTATAAAGTACTGTGTGTCATTTCCAGCTAACCTGTAGACAGGTGCAGCCAATGAATCCAATTATATGTAAGATATAAATAATGCCACCGAGCGGGGGTAGTAGTTTGAATATAAGAATTATAAAGAATATGTATAAAGGTAAATCCTATCCTCTGAACTGTAATATTATATGCTATACGATTTCATTAGTGTCATCCAGTATTATTGTGAATAGCTCTTTTAAATAAAGATCAGATTACCAAACGGGGAGACACTTGTATTGTCTTGTGTTAGTACAATCGCTTTGTATCTCTTCATTGATTATTGTAAAGTTTGCCACATTTATTTTCAATGTTAATATTGAATTACATTGCCCCACTTATCCTGCTTTTAAGTGCAATGTATAACTTCGACATCAAGATTCCCATTTGCAGTCTTTATATTAATAAAACAAATTTCAATGTTCACAGTGATTTCCTATTGGCCAATATTTCTCCATCCCCGCTTTTCTCAAAATGTCTTTCTTCCGTTTTACATTCATGGCTCAGTGACATAATATAATGAATAAATACAAGTTTGTAAACCAGAATCAGAGAGTTCTGGAGTTAATTACTTGATTTGAGTCTTTAAAAACATAAATTTGAAAACATTTTAGCAAGACATTCTTATTTACTTCACTTTATTTTTATGAAACTCTCATAACATCATTGTCAAAAATCTATCATCCATGTGCAATTTCAGCAGCACTTTTGTAACCCAGTACTATGGTGATTATGTAGGTTTGGTAATTATGTAACTAGATGTTATGGTGGAAAAAGGAGAGATGTAAAGATAATCTGCAGCATCTAAAAATGTGCTTCAAGAGTTAACCTAACAAAAGGGTACCTCTAGTTTAATCATTTTGCCGTTGCTAGCAGTTGTAGCCTAGATCATCTATCTACTGTATCTTGTTTATCTTGGCTGAAGGAGGCTTTCCATTTATTAAATATATATACAGTATATATAATATATAATCAATTGGTCATTTCAATCCACGACTGTTTGTGAGGATGCTGCTGTGCGCAATTGGCTGCCGCGTTTCGCCTGCATTATAGACAGTCAATTCACCTTTCAGTGTATTCTGTGAGGCTCTCTGAGTCGTCTAGAAGATATGAAAAGCGCTATAGCAAATGCAAGAATTATTTCTATTATTAACATTTATCTTGCTGTCTATGGCAAACATTCGTCAATTACATTTACGTGACTATCAGAAATACATTTTTCAAACTCCAACCAACTGCATGAGGAATTGTTTGGGATTGTAGCAATTTAGTGTAATTTTTCAGGTCTTGGGTAAATAACACGCAACACAAGATTTTTATAGCAATAGATTGAAATGTCTAAAAAGGACCTCGCAAGTCATTGCTGTTAAATACAGAGTGTACGTAGGCAACATACTTGTTAAACTACCATGGTTTTGCAAAGAACGTACGGCACGGAAACATGCCACTCAGCCAACCAGTCTGTGCCAGTGTTCATACCCCATATGAGTCTTCTTCACCCACTTATTCCTTCCTATTCCCTTCTCGTGTGAAGGTCTAGCTTCGTCTCTGAGGCATCTATCTACTCTTTACCATCCCATTCAATCCCCACGTCAGGCAGCGACTGACAAAGATAAATATACCAAATTGTATTAAGCGATGAGGTGAGAGGGTAACAAAAGGTGCAATTCTTAAAACAATTAAAACACATATTAACCAAACTATATCCCCACGTAAGCAAAAGAATGGGTAGAAAATTCTGCTAAACACGCCACCGCTATTGCTGATTCGGTAGCAAGGCTTAGCTTTCAGAACTAAAACGAATTTGATGAGTCAACATAGTACCAGCTTAGAGAGAACAAATTGGGTTAAAACCCTCAAGTTTCTGGTTTTTGCTTGCACTTAACATTGTTCGGTAATGAGCCTTTTAATAATTGTGCTCTCTTTTGTACTCATTTTTTTCTTTAAAAAGCCCATGTCTAAATGTATGATTGACTCTCAACTCTTAGAATAATGCTTGTATTTGATATGGAGCCTTATCACATCTTCATGAAGTCTGAAAGCACCCCCACAGAATATAACAGTCAATTGGCTTTATCTTGTGATTTGACATAAAATAACTTCATAGGTTAGCTAAACATAATGATTTTGCTAATATTAATGCACACAGAGTTTATAGCTCTAAACTCTGTGGCAACTTAGCCCAGCAACAGGTCTGTGCAAATCTCGTTATTCGCTGGATACTTTAGATTTGCATATCCAATTAAAATGAAAGTGAAAAATGAAAATGTTGATTGGTTAGCTACCGTATGGCTTGTTGCTGGGGCTGAAATCACAATGGCCCATTTTTCTGCTGCACCTTTTTTGAATTGTGTTGATTCACAATTCGACGATTCTTGCTCCGCCACTGTCAAGCGCTCTGGGACACTCACCCTTGTGTGGTGGGGGAGGGCTGTATAAATATGTACTGTATTGCTTTTGATTATTTTGCTACCCCCTTGCTGTCACACCTGAGGAATTGATGAACACCCTTTTTCGGGGAGTATTGGATCGATTCCCCCCACAAAAAAAAATCAGCAAAATTATTTGTGATTTGCCCTCGTAGCAACTATACAGTATTGTAGTCATTGGGAACTAAAAATCCCATTGCACTGGAGAACCAGTGTTCTGTTGAGAAAAACAACACATTCATATATAAACAACACATATGTGTATATATATATTTTTAAAACAAATAGTCGAACGATACTATGATTAAGTATGCCTTTATCTCAGTACAGTATATTGTATTGCATCCTCCATTTCAAAACAAACCGAGGAACCATAAAGCAACATGACCTATTAAATCAACTAGACTTAAGTTTTGGATCCATGTTATTAACTGAGTTACTATCCGACGGAGTGGAGGGCTCACAAACGAAAGCTTGGTTTATATACAGTAATTCTACTGCTCACAGCAAGAGAATGCATTGTAAACACTACACAGAGAAATAACATCTGGAAATTCAGCTACACTTGAATCTATTATGGGAAACCCAGCAATGGAGGAAATTACATACAGGTCTTTGATGTTGATAAGACTGGCCTCTTCTGGAAGCTTATGCCCGCAAGACTTTCATTTCCAAGGAAGAAAAGTGCGCGCTAGGCTTTAAAGCAGCTAAAGATTGTCTGACGTTTGTACTGGGTGGGAATGCTGCAGGCGATTTCAAGTTAAAGCCCCTATTAGTGTACCATTCCCAGAATCCTGGGGCTATGAAGGATGTTGCCAAAGCTAGTCTATCAGTACATTGGCGTTGGAACAAGAAGGCATGGTCAATATTAAGTCTGTTTAAGGAATGGTTCTTGACTTACTTTTGCCCTGACCTCAAGGAATATTGTCAGAAGAACCTCGACAGCAAAGCGTTGTTAATTCTAGATAATGCTCCAAGCCACCCAGTGAATTTACGCGATCTATGCCTGCATGTGAGGGTGGAGTACATGCCCAAGAACACCACTTCTTTGCTCTAGCCAATGGATCCAGGAGCAATCGCCAACTTCAAAGCCTACTACCTTAGGAGAACATTTCAACAACTTATAGAAGCCACCTAGGTGGGGGGTGGGGGGAATTCTGACGCTCATTTAATATCATGAATGCTATCAATAACATTGGTAGTTGTTGGGCAGAACTGAAAGAGTCAACTGTGATTGGTGTATGGAAGAAGATCTGGCCAGAGTGTGTGCATGGCTTCAAAGATTTGCCTGCAAGTGACAGTATGCACACCACTCAGCAAGATATTGTGACCCAGGCGAATGAAGTTGGCTTTGAGGAAGTCGAAGAAGCTGACGTTGTCGAGTTGCGAGACCTCGCATGGAAAAGACCTCTCAGTAATGCGGATTTAATAATACTGGCACAAGAGCTTGCTGCAAGAGAGGATCAGGAGGGCGTTGAAGCTCCATCCATCCCCCAAGTGAGCTGACTACTGAGCAATTGCCTGAAGCCTTCAGTGGTGTTGAGCACGTGCTTGAAACCTTCGTTAAAAAATGACCCCAGCCATGGCCGCAGCCGGAGAGTGAAGAGGACGGTTGATGACGCCACAACCTGCTCTACAAAGAGAAGAAGAGACGAGCAAGCACGGCAATCAACATTAGAGATTCTTTCTTCCGAGCCAAGTGGTACCACAGTGGAATCACAGCCCCACGAGGAAGAAGAAGATTTGACTCACAGGGGGGAGGCTTCTACTTCCCATCCCTCACACTGCCAGTATTAAAGTTTGCCAGTACTGTACTGTATTAAAGTTTGCTAGTATCAAAGTACAATACTGTAGTTATCCACCACCCCAAGCACCCCTTCTTGCCTATGTGTGTTATTTTGTGTGTTTTGTGTGTTATTTTGTGTGTTTTGTGTGTTATTCAGCGGGTTTAAGATCCGAAATTCTTGTGAAAAGAACGCATCTCGGGTTGTATATATGTATATGTGTATCTCGACTGTGTCTCAAAGCGCTTTCACTGAATATACTGTCAAGTGAATTGACCGTTTATATATAATATATATATTATATATATGTGTATATTTGTGGGCGAGCGAAACCCGTCAATTGCGCACAGCAACGTTGCCCCCTCCCCACACACAAAAAAAACAGTCGTGGGTTGAACTTGAAATACAAGTTATTATAGTTTTTATGGGGGGAAGGGATTATTATCAGGGCAAGTGTCTGTCTGTGTGTGTGTGTGGAGTAAGGAAACTTGCCCAAGATTTCGCCCTGACCTGACCTAACCTGCCTGAATTCGAAACACAGGTCTCCAGGAGCTACTATAACAGTCCTAATACAGTATTGTAATAATAATAATAATCCTTTGCATTTGATATAGCACTGTTCGCGTCTTATTGACGTCTCAAAGCGCTTCACAGAATCTACTGTCAAGTGAATCGACTGTATATTTGGGTATTTATATTAAATACAACATAGATTATATAATTATATATAATGAACCGAACCGACTGCATATTATTGTGTCATTGCTGCATGTAATTATGAATGGATTCGTTAGATTTCATAATATAAATACCGTGTCGCCAGCCGACGCCGGCCAAGCCTGAGCGGGTAGGCCCCGTTCCCATCGCGACGACGCCGACGAGGGCGGGAACGCGAGCGAAGGGCGGTGGCGCCATCCACGTGAGTGGGGCGGCAACCAATCAGAACAGCCAACACACCGTCCGTCCCACGTGAGGAGCGGCAACGACCACCAATCAGAGAAGCCGACACACTGTCCCACCCACGTGTGTGTGTGACGGTCAGAGAGGGCACGATCCTCTCCGCCCCGCCCTACGCACTCACGTCACGTGGCCCCAGAGGATTTCCTCCTCCCCCCCATCGCCTGACCGCGGTATTGGCGCATGCGCACTGATAGTATCCCATTCTCCCGCGTGGGGGGGAGGGGCTTGATAATGTATCCATTCCTGCAAACATGGCAACTTACAGCAGACACACGTGGGGACATTTGACTCACTCCTTCATTCCACCATTCATACCATCAAATACTTGTTGTTGAAACACTGACACTTGGCAGTGTGACTGTTGTTGTTGTTGTTGACACCTCACATGTACAATGTCATTTTGTTGATCTCATTGAATCTCTTAAAACATTTTCAACGTCAAAATGTTGACATGTTCGGTGGCGGAGGCTCACGAGCACCCGCCTCGCAAGCGGGAGACCTGGGTTCGATTCCCCGGCAGGTCAGGGCGTGAGACCTTGGGCAAGTTTCCTTACGCCATACACACACACACACGCACGCATGCCTAATAATAATCCCTCCAAAAACAAACACAATAATAAATTGGTCATATCGATCCACAACCGTTTGTGGGGGACGCTGCCGTGCGCAGTTTGCTGCCGCGTTTCGCCCACGAATACACAGTCAATTCACTGCACAGATTATTCTGTGAAGCGCTTTGAGACGTCTAGAAGACGTGAAAAGCACTATGTCAAATGCAAGGATCGTTATTATTGCATGTGGAAAATACAATCAAGCTCATTGCGGCATTATTGTGCCTCTTTCTTCTTCCCTCTAATCTTCTCCCCTCCCACAGCTCGCCTTGGGACGTCCTCCTGATGTGAAAGGCGCTGCGCAAGTGTGATTTTGTTGTTGTTTGTTGTAAGTAACCCTTCGTCGGGTTAAAAATATCAGCGATAACAACAATTTCTGTTGTCCACTTATCCCGAGACGGGAGAAATAACATCCATATCAGTACAACAACAACAACAACAAAATCATACTTTCTAGAGTACAAGGGAATCCAATACAGAGATGTAAGGCTGTGCATTAAAAAATGTAAGCAAAAAAAAAGGATCTCTGAACCGAATGATAATTTTGACCAAATGAAGAGATGCTGTGCGGAGAACGATTGCCATCTACTGGTCCAACATTGTAATGGCGACAGTAAACAATAATACAGTAGTGATGTACTGCAATAGGTGCCAAGATCTCCCTCACTACAGTCAAACCTCGCCGCCCTCTGCCAAGTGCTGTAGATACCAAGAAAATTACTGTATCCATTGTCATAGTATTACAATCCAGTGGAAATCAACTCACTGGCCAAAACCCAGTGTGCTCCAAAATGTACGTCAAAGCACAATGCCCTGGTGATTTAGAAAAGAATCAAAAGTTTATTAAGAATATTGATCCTTGCCTTTGATAGAACCCCCTCATCACGTCGTTGAGACCTCTCCAAGCGCTTCACACAATGGAGCTGGGTATAACATTGTTTTTTAAAAAAAAGATGTTAAATAAAAGAATCCATAAAAGCTTTAGAAAAATCCACTTCGAAATGGTCCGATTTTTCCTCATTTTCAAGCCGACATTTCACATTATGACTGGTCAATTTTACAATGGGTGAGTTGCCGATAAATTTGGAGTGTACAACAGCGATACGATTGGCCGCTTTCTGCCACTGTACGATGCTGTCTACTTTAATCTTCACACAAACCCCCCCCCCCAAAAAAAACAACTCTCCCTTCACCACTTTTCTTCTGTCTTTTAAGTGCTTTTAAGTCAAGTCTCAAGCCAGCGAAGACCAGAGATAGTCTGTGCTGCTGGGGTTTCCAGTGTATTCAATGTAAAGAACTAACTAATGAGTGTAAGAGAGAGACAGACAGACAGATAGACAGACAGAGATCCTAATTGCAGTGGGTACACAGCCAACATTTTGATAGCTGGAAATTGTAAGTCTTGCCAAGCGACAACAGCAGCGAAATTACATTTGTCTGGCGCCTTTCACGTCGGGAGGGCGCCCTGGGGATTTGCAACGGGGGAAATGCGAGACGGGAGAAATGGTTGAACCCCTGCTGGAAATCCCTCGCATCTTCCAGCTGCGAGCGACGACCCTCGCATTCGATGCGACGCCTTGTCTTGTCACGTCGTCGCCGAGACGCCTCGAAGCGCGTGACAGGGAGAGAGAGAGAGAGCTTCTGCTGCGAATGATGAATCCCCTCGACAACCGTACAGCTGAGTGGACAGGGCCCAAGAGCCTGTTCCCAATTAGCGCGGAACCAAAGTCAATGGCTGCTCTGCGGGCCGACAACGTATTGGTTTAATGAATTCACCACCTTTCAAAAGATTTCCTCCCGCGGACTAACGAACGGCCGGCTGCCTCTCCGCCGCCCGCGTTGCGAACATCTTTCTCTTGAAATTGATTTGATGGGTTTGTGGAAACTCGAGAGCAAGATATTCCGTCTTTTATTAACAACACAGAAGGGGTTTTGTGTTAGTGTTGTCCCCAAACCACGCGCGCGCGCGCGCGCGCACACGCACACACACAGTCGCTCGTTAAAGATTTGCAACGTTGGGTATATTTCACTGTTTGCCCACCTACCTTCATTGTCATTTTCCTGCCACTGAATGGAGGAGGCGAAGGGAGCAAATAAGACAAACCTTTGTCCCGACCGCCTAATGGCTTTGAAAATCAACATGAAACGATGGCGGGTTTACGCACACGGTTTCTACCATTAAATAAAAGGGCGACGGCAGTCCCGGCTGGCTTCCTGCGCTGTCGAGTCGAGGTGTGAAAGATCCCAGGTCTGAATCGCGTCCATGTTTAGTTAATGTTTGCTGCAGACCCAGAAACTGTCAGCGGTAGGGTCTGTTCCTCTCCTAAGCCAACCTTACACCCGTTCCCTCATCGAGGGAAAGGACCGATTGCAGTTGTGGAGCTCCTGTGGCTCAGCGGTTAGAGCGCTCGCCTTACAAGCGAGAGACCCGTGTTCAAATCCAGGCAGGTCAGGGTGAAATCTTGGGCAGGTTTCCTCACTCCAAGCACACGCCTAATAATAATCCTCAAAAAAACACCCACAATAATAATTGGTCATTTCAATCCACGGGGACGCTGCTGTACGGAATTGGCTGCCGCGTTTCTCCCACAAAACATACAGTCACTTCACTTTACAGTACATTCTGTGACGCACTTTGAAACACAGTCTGGTAGACGTGAGAAACGCCGTATCGAATGCAAGGATCGTTATTATTTGTTATCCCGGGTTCCGTCTGCACTCATCAAATGTTGGCCAATGTATCAAATCAGTGTGGGTGGGGGGGGAGGGGGGGAGGGGGGGAGGGGGGGTGGGGGGGGTGGGGGGGGAGGGGGGGTGGGGGGGGAGGGGGGGTGGGCGGGGAGACTCCCGGTAAAGGCACCGGTGGCCGGGTTAAGCTGGTGTATCTTCAGGAGAGAGGGGGGGGGGGGGGGGGGGGGGGAGTGCGAGGGGAAAGGCAGTATATATATAATGGAAGAAAAGGCAGCGGCCAGACAAGTCCTCGAGGAATTACTGAAATGGGAGCGTGCGTCAGGGTGACCAAACGCCACGTCAAATTATCGCGGGATCGGGGGGAGGAGGGGGGGGGGGGGGGTGGTGGGACTCGTAGTTTAATTTCTAACTGTACCACAGTCCCCCACCACGACCCAGGTTATCCATCAAACGGGAGGGGGGGATGGGGGGGGTGGGGGAGGGTACAACAACTTGGGATTTGTACAGCGCCCTCCAACGCCCTCCACGGCGTCGGGTCTCCAACGCGCTCGGTGCCGGGAGCCGGGAGCCTACCCCGTCGCCATCCCCACCTCCAGGTCGCGCGACTTGGAGTTGAGCAGCTCCCTGCGGATCTCCCCGGAGATGGCCGGGTGGGGGTGGGCCTTGAGCAGCCCGGCCAGCGCCTCCTTCTGTTCGGCCGACAGGTCCTCCTTATAGCGCTGGGCGAAGCTCAGCAGGCACTGGTGCCACAGCACGGGCAGGTCGCGCCGGTCGGTGCGGAAACGCAGGAAGTGGAAGACCAGGGCGTCGACCACGCGGAACGGCAGCGCGTACTTCTTGTCGATCATCAGCCGCAGGAAGACGCTGTTGGCTCCGTTGTACTCCATCTCCGCGAGCTTCAGCATCGCCGCGCTGCCGGGAGGCAAAGACGGTAACGATGAGAATAACGATGAGAATAATAGTAATAATAATTATTACTCTCGCCCGCCGTCCTCGGAGCGCTTCGCGGAGCGCCGCGCTCGCCGGCTCGGTCGCTCGTTCCTCTCCGTGCGCTCGGAAACGATCGTGCGCTGGCGCTTTTCGGACTGTGGGGAGAGAGATCCCGATCGGTTGAACCTTCGCAGGACGAAGAGCAACAACGATAGTCCTGGCGGCGTTGGGTTACAGGGCTTGTCACGTCTTCTCAATCTCGGCGCGGCGCGGGCCGGAAGCTGAATCGACTGGATGTTTTGTGGGAGAAATTGCGCGCAGCGGCGTCCCCCACAAACAGTCGTGGATTGAAAATGATCAATGTTTATTACTGTGGTGTTGTGTGTGTGTGTGTGTGGGGGGGGGGGGGGAGTAAGGAAACTTGCCCAAGGTTTCGCCCTGACCTGACCTGCCTGGATTCGAACACAGGTCTCAGGCTTGAAAGGCGAGCGCTCTAACTACTGAGCTACAAGAGCTCCGTAAAGACAGAGAGATAGAGAGAGAGAGACTGTGGCCATGATCAGAAGAGATATTTTTTTCAATGCCCACTGCGGAGTGCGAGATACAGTAAAGCTTTCAACGCGAGACGCACACATTCGAGTCATCGCGAAACTCGGGACCGAGGTGTCAGCTGCGTTGAGAGATTTTTGAGTTACAAAGAGCGAGAGCGACAAGTTACTTTGGAACCCGAGGTGCAACACACACGTACACCACACACACACACACTCACACACACACACACACACACACAGAGTCATTCATTGCTTCCTCTGCTTCTAACCACGGCAATAAGAAGCGACGGCTTTCATCAGCCTATGCAATTTGCTCACTGACGAGTTATGTAAGAGAGGTTAACTGGCAAACACCACGGATCAAAAGGCAACGTCAAACTATACGAGCGAGAGGGAAAGGCCTGCAAGCTCACAAACATATCGCCCACAAAACACAGTCACTCCACTTTACAGTACGTTCTGGGAAGCCCTTTTGATTGCTATTACGGTATTATTGCAAGTTACTGTGACAGTGCTAAAATAACGCGCAACACAGAGCACAGAGATACAAGGGAGAAGTCTCTCTTCCTCTGGTTCATCCGGGCCAGCCGTTCATCCCCTCAATAAACCCGGAAGTCGCTCATTTGGCGGCTGTGTGCGGGACTGCGGCCGACGCGTTTGCCCTCAGATCACACGCTCTCCGCGCTCTCCGAGGAACGTCCCGTGAACGACGGCGTCTTGCCTCAAGCGCGCAGTTTCGGATGAAAGAGCGCGCGCGCAAAACACACACACACACACACACACACACACTCACCCATAAACACACAACACACAACTCGCTCACCTGGTGTGCAGGACTGGGATGGAACACTTTGTCAAAATACTGCCGATAATGATGGCTTCTCTCAGCGTACACGTCCCTGATTCGCACAAGGGGATCAGAATACCTGGGCGGTGGTGGGGGGCGGGGGGGGGGGGGGAAAGAGAGAGGAGAAACAAACAAAACAGGTTGTCATAATATTTAATAAGAATCCTTGTAGTTGCCCACAAATATACAGTCAAATCCCTTTACAGTACATTCTGTGAAGCGCATTGAGGCGTCTGGAAGGCGTGAAAAGCTCTATATCGAATGCAAGGATTATTATCAATTGAAGCACTTTTCATTCGCGTCTTCTAGACGCCTCAAAGCGCTTCACAGACTACGCTGCAAAGCGAACTGACTGTACAATTTGTGGGCAAATTGTTATTGTTGTTGTTGTCATTACGACATTGAAGTAATCTCGTTGTTAAAAATCCTTGTTGTGTGGCCTCCAGCCCCTGCTTTATTCCTGGCAAATCATTTTCCATCCGACTTCTTTTGGCACAAGATCTCGTGAAGAGTGAATTTAGTGAACTGATGGATTTATTCTCTACTCCAAAAAGGCTGTGCAGATGTATTCGAGACTGAGATTGACAGATTTCTTACGGATAAAGGGATTAAGGGGATATGGGGATAAGGCGGGTGGGGGGGCAGGTGGAGTTAGATTAGATCAGCCATGATTTTATTGAATGGTGGGGGCCGGGCTCGAGGGGCTGAATGGCCTAGTCCTGCTCCTAATTCTTATCCTCTCGCGTTACCTGCGGCCCGCCGCTAATTTGTCAAACCCTTTAAACCGCCAACAGTGACACGTTTACAGTGGCTTTCACGTCAGGGAGGACGTCCCGAAGCGCTGGAGAGTCACAAATGCGTTTGCCTTGAGCTGGGGAGGTCGGGATCGAGGGTGGAGGCGGGAGGGGGTTGAGGGCAGAGGGGGCAGGGAGGGGATAGGAAGCATCTCACCTTTAAACCAGCCGCCGGGCTTGAAAAGCGCCTTCTTCAACGCCATGTACAGGTGGAAGTTGAGGCGTTTGTACTCGTTGATGTCGTCTCTTACTCGAGGCAGCAGCACCAGGTTGAAGAACCTCTGCGCCATTTTCTCCTTCAGGTTGGAAGCAAATATCCTGCGGGAGAGACAGCCGACAGTTAATGGCCCTAATCACTGATGTGGCCTCACAGGCGCCTCGTGAGACGTCCTCCCGATGAGAAAGGTCCCTCGAACACGTAACTTCAGTTTACTCACTTTACCATTAAATGTAATAAAAGTACAACTTGTAGCCAGCACTACCAGAGCAGTGAACGGGAATCATTTTAACAACTAATCCTTGCGTTCGAGACGGCGCGTTTCACGGGAGGTCTCGCACAGTGGCTTTTGTTGTCGGCGAAACGCGGCAAACGGCACTCTCCCCTCTCCGCATCTGTCCGGCGTTTCGCCGGCAAAACGCACAGTCAATTCGCCGGACGGTACGTTCCGTGGAACGCGCTTCGAGAACGTCGATAAGACGTGAAAAGCGCGACATCGAGTGCCAGGATTATCCTCATCGCGCGCCGCCGTTACCGGTGTCGCAAAGGGGCTTGTGCTTTCTCGACCATTCCCTCGCCTCGTTTGTACGTTGAACTTGAATCAATATCGGCCCGGGAGCGAGTCCGGGACGCAGGGTGTGAGATTCGCTTTGCAGTATAATCCGTGCAGCCCTCCGAGATGCCGATCTCGATGTGAAAAGCCGCTAACGTCAAACGCAAGGATCAGTATTATTATTATTATTATTATGAAGTAACGCAAACACACACACTAGTCCCCTCACCTCGTGGCTTGGTACATGGCCGCCGCGGTCCAGGTCTCGGGTTCGGTGATGTACAGTATCTGCTCCCAGTTTGACAGAGCAGGAATAATCTTGAAGGCTTTGGGGAGCTTCCCGCTTCTGTACTTGGACAGGACCTATTGGGGACGGAGTGAGAAGTGCGAAGGCGTGAGGGCGCATCTCGTTACACTGTTTGGCGTCTTGAGACACGTGTGTGTGTGTGTGTGTGTGTGTGTGTGTGTGTGTGTGTGTGTGTGTGTGTGTGTCTGACGTGAAATGGCGCTCCGCCAACGTGATTTCGTTGTTGTTGTTGCTGTTGTTGTTGGCGGGTAAACCGTGCGTTAGGATTCTGACGCCACGCACCTCGCGAACGCCTTTGTAAACCTCCAGCACTCGAGGGTCCAGCTGAGGCAGAGGCCGGCCCGATATCTCGGACATGACCGTGTGCACCTCGGTCTGCTTCTCGGAGATCTTCTCCATGATGATGTCGGCAAGCGTACGCCTCGAAGGTAAACACAGAAAGCCTGGCGTAAGCGCACAGTCGTACAGGGGCGGCCAGTTAGGATAGGGGGAGGGTTGGGTGGGGGGGGGTGTGGGGAGGGGGGGGGGGGTGAAGGGGAGATAAGAGAGGGGCACGCAACTAGGAAGGCAAACGGTTAATACAACTGGAAGACATTGGATACGGAGCAAGGCCGGGAGATAGGAGTCGAGGTAGGGATTCAGCCATGATCTTACAGAACGACAGAACGGGCTCCGGGGGCTGAATGGGACGGGCTTTCAGCCTCTCTGTCCCTCACGCTCCGGAACTCCATCCCACGGTCCCTTCCCCTCGCTCCCTCCCTCGTCTCCTTCAAGGCCGGTCTCCCGAAGCTCCTCTTCGTCCGTGCCCTCCCCCCCACTCTCTCCCTCCCCTCCCCCCCCACCCTGCCCTGCCCCTCTCCCTCGCCCGTGTCCAGTCCTGACCGTTCAGCGCCGCGGGAGGCGCTCCCTGAACGTAGTTTTGTTCTCGTTGTTTTAGTTCACTCCGTGAATAAATTCCTAACGTCCCAAGGACGCAAGGGGTTGTCACGAAAGAAACACGGAAACGGCCGGGAACACTCAGCGGGTCGGGCAGCATCAACGGAGAGAGAGAGAGAGAGAGAGAGAGAGGAAAAGGATTATAATTCTAATAGGCTTCACCTCAGAGGCGCGTTGCGGTTCATGAACATGTCGATGGCCTTTTCGTCCTCGGGGTTCACCGTGACATGCTCACAGTACTCGCCCTTGGCGATGGAGGCGGCTCTGTCCAGGGTGGGCCACTCGTCGTCCGAGTCCGAGTCCTTCCCTTTGGCGCCTCCCCCGCCTGCGAAAGGTCAAACAGGTACGGATCACAATAGGGAGGGAAACCATCCCCACCCCCCCCCCACACACACACACACACGCACACAGCACCGTCTCATATACAAATGGTATACCATCCTCCCTCACCATTGACAGTATATTCCCTGAAGCGCTTTGGAGGCGTCTGGAAGGCGCGATAAGGCGTTGTATCAAAATGCACGGATTATTATTCATATTTACGATGACGATATAAGTCATCACTCTGGAACCCTATCCCACCGTTCCCTCTCCTCTCCTCCCTCCCTCCCTCCACCGCCTCCTTCAAGGCCGGTCACAAAAGCCTCCTCCTCTTCGATAATGCCTCCTGCCGCCCTCCCAACTCTCTCACTCCCCCCTCCCCCTCCCCCTCCCCGGTTGCCGACCCTTTGACCGTTCAGCGCCTCTGAACGTCCTCCCGACGTGACGGGGCGCTCTATAAACTTAATTTTGTTGGGCTGTTGTTCTATATTCTGCCCAGTTGGCAGTCACTGCCTTCTCTGTCTGTCTGTCTGTCTGTCTGTCACTCTCTCTCACAGCCACTCACACCCACCCACCCAGAGTAGTGGCTTTGGGCCTTCGGCTGTCAGACTTCTTCCCGACCCCGTGCTCTGCCTCCAGCTCCTTCTGCTGGATCCTGGCCTGCTCCAGGATCTTCCTGGACAGCCTCTCGTCCACATAGTCCTCCTCCTCCTCCTCCTCCTCCAGCTGAGGCCGTCTCTTGACCCGGGTGGCGGGTTTGGCCGAGTGAGCCTGAAGGATCTGGTCAGCCAAAGGCAGGCTCCTCTGCTCCCCGCCTCCTCTTGCTCCTTTAGGGGCCTTGATCTTCGGCATATTCCCCGGGGTTTCCTTCCCACAAATAGCCGGGGTGGGTGGGGGGTTTGGTGGGGGCTGAGAGAGAGGGGGGGGGGGGGGGGGTTGGTGGGGGCTGAGAGAGAGGGGGGGGGGTGGGGGGGGGTTGGTGGGGGCTGAGAGAGAGAGGGGGGGGTGGGGGTTGGTGGGGGCTGAGAGAGAGAGGGGGGGGGGGGTAAAGAGGGGTAAGTTTAAAGAGCTAGCAAGATGGACACACACAGAGAGACAGAGAGAGACACCTGGGAACGTGCTCCACGTGTCCCACCACCCGCACTGCGCGTGCGCAACAATGTATCCGCCTGCGCAACAATGTTGCCATCACACACTCTCTCCTCAATGTAACAGATTCGCCAACAGGTCAGAGGTCAGGCGTGTGTGTATGTATGTGTGAGTGAGTGAATGAGTCAATCTATCTATCTCTCTATCTATGTATGGTTATACATATTCTTCTTCTAATTATTTGATGACCAGATGAGGAGACGTCATTCTAATCTTATTATCATTCGTATATATATTAATATGAAGTTACTTAACGCTGTTATCTCATAGTTAAGCGTCTTATGAATAAGTACTTCTAGTCACAATGGTACAGTGCTAAGTTATAATTATGACTACAACAACACATTAGTCGGAGTTATAATATATTATGAGTTATATCATTAATAGTATTGAGTTATAGTATTAATTATAGTATTGAGTTAGTATTATTAGGAGTATTTCTAATAGGATTAATATTGATAGTTATAATATGATAGTGATAAATAATGTTTAAATGATACCTCACTGTGTATGACAGTTTCCGGGGCGTTTGAATGGAAAGTGCTGTCTGTGAAGATCAGTTTTGCTTTGAGAGAAGAGACTGTCCTCCACAGCAGAGGGCAACACATAGCAGCCAGTCAGTCAGTCAGTGAGAGTCAGTCAGTGAGTCAATACGAGCCAGGGGTAGACATTGTTTCTGGTGGATGCTGGGGGAGTTGTGTGTGTGTGTGTGGGAGAGAGAGACAGAGAGAAAGGCGTGGGGTGGGGGGGAATTTTTCATCTTTACAATTAGAGGCGTTGTTTGGATCAGAAGCCAGGACTAGGAAAACATTGCTGGGAACTGTGTGGAGTTGGTGCTGATATTATGGGAGTTACATGGTGAGTGGGGCTGGGTGCGGGGTGGGGATGGGGGGTGGGGGGGGGGGGGTGTAGAGAAGGCTGCTTTCTGCAGGGAGGGATTCAAATCCAACTCCTTTGGTAGCAACCTCCCTCCCATCACTCCCTCCCTCATCTAGGTCTATCTTCCAGTGTTGCCAACAGCTGAAACCTTGCCCCCCCCTCCCCACCCCCCCCAGACAGACACATACAGACCCAGACACACACACACACACACAAACCATCAATTAAAAACTAGCAATTTAACAAGCATCTACATTCCGGTCTATATCAAATATAAGTGCGTGTGGTAAGGAAACTTGTCCAAGGTTTTCGTTCACCCTGCCAGGAATTGAACCCAGGTCTCCCGCTTGCGAGACGAGTGCTCTCTAACCACTGAGTTTGAACCAGGGGGTTCAATGTTTACCCATTGAGGCCACGGTGGGGAGCTAGCGCGTGCGCTGCGTGTGTTCCGTGGCCTGACGTGCTTCGCCTTTCCTCCTGGCAGTGTTTCCCAGATCCCAGCTGTTGAAGGCAAAAGCCTGCAGCAGACGGTGGAGATGATCGCCAAGAAGCTGGAAATCCTGGGGGCTGTCAAACAGGGAACGTTCTGTGTGGACTGCGAGACTTACCACGCCGCGCCCACCGCCAACAACTCAGGTAGTGCCTCCGTCCGCGGGAACGCTTTCCCCCGCCTGCGTTTCGCGGGACGACAACAAGAGAATTACACGCGTTCAGCGCCTTTTCGCGTCAAGAGGACTTCCCAAGGCGATGACAGCAGTCCTGTACGTCAACTTGCCGTTTCACTCTTCCCTGCCTCGCAAGCGAATTGGCAACACACACACGCACACACACACACACACACACACACACACAGTCACTACACTTGGCAACGATTCGCCCTTCAGTGTCACAGCCGCTGTATCCAGTGTAGAGATTACCGTGTTTCCCAGCAGGGTGGAGGGACCCGGTTGGCTGACCCGTTTTGCCGGCAAAATACACGTTCGTCAATCCGCTTCACCGTAGATTCGGCGAAGCGCTCTCCCATCAAACGCGAGCGTTATTGTGCGCTGCTGTGCGCAACTGGCCGCCGCGTTTCGCCCGCAAAATGTACAGTCAATTCATTTAGCAGTCTATTCCGAGACGTCTATTTTGAGACGTCTAGAAGACGTGAAAAGCGCGATATCAAACGCAAGGATGATTGTTATCATTAATAAATGCCTTCACAAGAGGAAGGCAGGAAACTGCGAGCAGTAACAAAGTTCGACTGCCGCCAACTGCAAGCCGTAAGGTTTGTCCTTGAACCTGTTATTGCCCAACTTGTGGCCAGATTGGAGTGGCATTGAGAGGGGAGTGGGCGAACGTGCTCCCTCTCTCTCCCTCTCTTTATCGCAAGCTTGCATGACCGAAGGAGGAAGCAATCTACACTCCCAATAAAACCCTGAACAAGCTGAACCTCCTCGTCGGGCCAAGGACAAAACAGTTGCCGATTAGACAGCAACTCCATCGGTACAACGGTAATACCCATTGATCCAATTACATCGCAGTAAACCGAAGATTTTCATTCTATTCCTGTTGAACTGCCAGTCTTTCTCCCGGCACTCTTTGGCTAATAATAATAATAATAATCCTTGCATTTTATATGGCGCCTTTCACGTCTTCTAGACTGTGTCTCCAAGCGCTTCGCAGCTGCAAAGTGAATCGACTGTATATATTTGTGGGCGAAACGCGGCAGCCGATCGCGAACAGCAGCGTCCCCGCATCGTGGATCGAAATGAGCAATTTTATTATTGTGTTGTTGTGTTTGGAGGGATTATTAGTGCGTGCGTGTGTGTGTGGAGTAAGGAAACTTGCCCAAGGTTTCGCCCTGACCTGACCTGCCCTGGATTCGAACCACAGGTCTCACGCTGGTAAAGCGAGTGAGTGGCTCTAACCGCTGAACTCGTTGTCGTTGGCCACAGGGCAACCGGGCAAGTTGATGTACGTGATGCACAACACAGAGTACCCCGCCAGCTGCTTCGCCCTCTTCGAGAACGGGCCGTGCCTGGTGGCGGACACCAACTTCGACACCCTGATGATCAAGCTCAAGGGGTTTTTCCAGAACGCCAAGAGCAACAAGATCGAGAGCCGAGGACAGCGTTACCAGTTCAGCGATTTCCTGGTGAAGGTCGGGACGGTGACGATGGGGCCCAGCGCGAAGGGCATATCCGTCGAGGTGAGTGCGCCATTGTGGAGTGGCGGGGGGGAGGGGGGGGTCTGTGATTTGATTAAGGCAAGTTTCCTTGACTCCACACACACACATACACACTCACTCACTCACTCACTCACGCGGACGCACACGCGGACACAGCCACACGCCTCGGTTTACCCAGCGGTAAGTAGGAACCCGGTTGTTAAATCGATCGGCCGATCACTTTTTCCCCATTGCTTAAAATCCCTCACTCCCCCCCCCCCCCCCCCCACTCCCCAAATTTTATGGGGGGGGAATCATTCGATCCGCAGCTGTTTGTGAGGGACGCTGCTGTGCGCAATTGGCTGCCGCGTTTCGCCCACAAATATACGGTTGATTCACTTTACGGTACATTCTTCTGCGATGCTATTTGAGACACTGGCGCAGCCGAAACCTCACCAGTTCCTCACTTGACAACGCTGGCTCGCGCGCTGACTGGCTGACTGGGGGTTGGCGACGGCTCCGTTGATTTCTGTCGTCGACTACACTCCACAAACCCTCCCCGGCTGAGAATCAGTCGTGTCGCACTGCACGCCTCTCTCTCTCTCTCTCTGTGTGAAGCCTCCTTTGCCGGCTTCATTTCACCCGCACCTCGGCTCGACCGAACGTCTGCGACCGCGGTGAATTCCCTTCAGAGATTTGGGCTCGTAGCAACAAACGTGGAGTCCTGCGAGCGGGTGGTGAGAGCACTCGCCTGAACACAAGCGAGAGACCGGTGTGTTCGAATCCAGGCAGGTCAGGGGGTGGCGAAACCTTGGGCAAGTTTCTTTACTCCACACACACACACCACACACCACACACACACACACACCACACACACCACACACACACCACACACCACACACACCACACACCACACACACCACACACCACACACACACACACACACCACACACACCACACACACACCACACACCACACACCACACACACCACACACCACACACACACACACCACACACACACACACCACACACCACACACACCACACACCACACACACCACACACCACACACCACACACACCACACACCACACACCACACACCACACACCACACACACCACACACCACACACACACACACCACACACACCACACACACACACCACACACACACACACACCACACACCACACACCACACACACCACACACCACACACACCACACACACCACACACACACCACACACACCACACACCACACACCACACACACCACACACCACACACACACCACACACACACCACACACCACACACACCACACACCACACACACCACACACACACACACACACCACACACCACACACACCACACACCACACACACCACACACCACACACACACACACACCACACACACACATCACACACACCACACACACACCACAGACAGGCGCCTAACAATAATCCCTCAAAAAAAAAGAAAATTGGTGATTTCGATCCACGACTGTTTGTGTGAGGGGGGGGGGGGGGGGAAACGCTGCTGTGCGGAATCGGCTGCCGCGTTTCGCCCACACGTGTACAGTCAATTCACTTTACAGGACATTCTGTGAGGCGCTCTGAGACACAGTCTAGGAGAACGTGAAAAGCACTATATTCAAATGCACGGATTATTATTATTATAACGACGACAACAGCTTGCACTTGTCTAACGCCCCTCCCTCCTAATGTCTGAGAACCGACTCTCGAGACGTGGTAAGATGTTAAGACAAGAAGATGGATGGGGCGTGAAGTATCGATTGCCGCCGACAGTTTCCTTTTGAAGCTGTCGCTGTGGATTCAGGAAAAGATATGGATTGTGGGGGTGGGGGGAGGGGGGGGTGACTGGAGCATAATTAAATCTGGCCGTCAATTAACCTCAGCGAATGCCAGTTGCTATGTCTGCAAAGCTGAGTTGCCTTGTACCATGCTGTGTAAATCATCAGTCCCCGAGGTATAGTTTACAACACTTAAATGTCAGATGCCTTTCTCCTGTCAACTCTCTCTCTCCCCCTTCACCCCCCCCCCCCCACCCTCCCCTCACCTTCTTCACACCCTTTTGAAGGTGCTGATTCTTGCTGGGTTAAGATACCTAAGGTGGGTTAGGAATTCCTGCAGCTCAGTGGTTAGAGCACTCGCCTTACACAAATGTTAGACCCGTGTTTCGAATCCGGTCAGGTCAGGTCAGGTCAGGGGGAAACCTCGGGCGAGTTTCCTTAATCCGCACACACACACACACACACATAAATGCCTAATAATAATCGCGCCCCAAAAAAACAATAAGAAAAATCGGTCATTTCAACCCACGACTGTTTGTGGGGGACACTGCTGTGCGCAATTGGCTGCCGCTTGCTTCGCCAAGACTATAGAATCAGTTAACTTTACTGTGAAGCGCTTTGAGACGTCCAGGAGACGTGAAAAGCGCTGTATCAAATGCAAGGATTATTATTATTATGATACCTATCCTGGGTTTAGATGCTATACTGTGTGCGAGAGCCTGAACAGTCAGCGTCTTCAGGGTTTTTGTAAAATATCACACCCAGGACGATCCTCAGCCGGATACAGCAATAAGAATCCTTGCGTTTGATACGTCTTTTTTTTTGAGGGTGGGGGTGGAGGGATTGTAGTTGGGACACGTTCAAATATTAACCCACGAGGAGCGAGAGAGGTCATGGATGTGACAGGAGTGGGTGAGCGGGCGGGCGGGCGGGCGATGGAAGACTGCGATGAATAACTGTGGGTTTGCGGGTTGACAGGTCGAGTACTGCCCCTGCATCGTGGCCAGCGACTGCTGGAACCTGATGACGGAGTTCATGCAGAGCTTCATGGGCAGCCACACGCCCGGCATTCCCTCCGTCTGCACAGCCAAACACGAGGGCGTCTACACCCCCACGGACACCGTCATCCAGTACATGGAGCTGTTCAACAAGATCCGCAAACAGCAACAGGCTCCGGTCTCGGGAATGAGATGATGCCTGGGGTGTGTGTGTGTGGTGAGGGGGTGTGGGGGCCTTTTCTTTTTGATGGGACAACTCGGGATCTTCTCAACAAACGCGGCTCTGGGATTGCTCGACTTTCCCACCGCGGGGACCAGGTCAACTTCAGGCCATTTGCCTCTCCGTGGGTGGGTGAGTGGGTGGGTGGTGGGAGAGGGGAGGGGGGAGGGAGGGAAAGAGGAGTTGGATGTTTAAGTTTGTTGGATGCCGACCGCAGACACCGATCTCTAATGCAAGTGGAAGGGAGTGTGTTTGTGTTTGTGTGTGCGTATGTTTCCAGTGTGGTGGGGGGGGGGGGGAGGAAGGATGGAATCGGAGCCAATGTGTAGTTATTCCTTTGATTCAACAGCAAAATTGGTTTGACATTCTGTTATTCTGTACAGTATTTTTTGTATGTAAACCGTCAAAAAGTGCCTATATTTTCTCCCCTCGCCAATGTGAACTTTTCATTTGACGCACCAGACTTTTTTTTTTAATTCTCCGCGCCGTTTCACTCTCCCCCCTTTGACTACCA
>CM068762.1:11312300-11418799 GCA_035084275.1 Hydrolagus colliei | reverse complement strand
TCACAATCGGGGATTGAGTGACCAGCTTATTACTATTATATATTATTGTTGTGTGTATATATATATATAATATATTTAATCCTTGCGTTCGTTTTTCAGTTCGCAAACCTCAGCTCGTTAAACTCGTTACGCCACAGACTGAGTGTAACATAGTGGCTCTGACGTCACATCTGAACGGTGTGTGTGTGTATGTGTATGTGTGTGTATGTGTATGGGTGTGTGTGAGAGTGTGTGTGTGAAAGAGTATTTGTGAGTGTGTGAGGATGTGTGTGTGTGAGTGTGTGTGTGTGAGCATGTGTGTGTGTGTGCGTGAGCATGTGTGTGTGTGTGTGTGTGTGAACGTGTGAGAGTGTTTGTGTGTGTTTGGGCGAGGAGGTGTGGGGTGGTTAGGGTTAGGGTTACGCAGAGTTTGTTTGCGCGAAGCTCTCGTACAAACGAACCACCCTCTTACATTGCGTCCGCGAGATCAGTGACCCTTCTCAGCCAGTCTTGGGACGTCCTCCTGACGTGAAAGGGGCTGTGCAAGTGTCATTTTGTGGTTGTGAGTCTGGTGAACACCATCTGCCTTTCCCCCCTTTCCCCCTCATCTCACCCCCCGCCCCACCCCCCCCCACCCCTCACCCCCACCTCCCCTCCCACACTCCCTCACCTCCTCCTCCTCTCTCCCGCTCCATAATAATTTCCAGTTTTAGTATCAGGGCAAGGTGGGAGGGAGGGGTGGGGGTGCGAGGGCGGTTGGTGGGTCCTGTCCCTGCGGATTTACGCGCAGTCAATGAATCCGCCTCTTAGAGGGACCCTGATGACGTGCGTTTCATAATCTGGCTGCTGTGATTAGCAGACGGCACGGAACAGAGGGACAGACACGGACAATAAATAATTGATGGAGCACAACTTCACAGGTTCCTCTTGTTTGTTTTCATCGAGCTGACACGGGCCATGCAACACAACGGCGAGCCCAGAGGGACGTCTATCATTAGCCCGGCTCAGTCACCTCTCTCTCTCTCTCTCTCTCTCTCTCTCTCTCTCTCTCTCTCTCGCCTTCCCCGATCACAAAGGGTTCGAACGCCTTCGACGGAAAAACAGTCCCGTAGCTTAGAGGTTAGAGCGCTCGCAAAGTGAGTTCGATTCACCGGCGGTTTCAGGGCGAAACGTTAGTCAAGTTACCTCCTTAATTCACGGGATGGCACAATCGATTGGCGGATCGCTCTTCCGGAGATAGTGAAAATACTTTTTTTTTTTAAAAAGTAATAATTTGGTTACTCGATCTACAAACTGTTTGTTTGGCAGGAGGAAGGGGGGGTAGGGGGGGACGCTGCCGTGCGCAATTGGCTGCCGCGTTTCGCCCACAAAATATACAGCCAATTCACTTGACAGTGTATTCCGTGAAGCGCTTTGAGGCAAGTCGTGAAGACTTGTGGCGTGAAATGCAAGGATTATTAATCTTATTCGTTGTTGGAGACGCAGTCCTATCGTGCCTGTTCAGACGGACGTTAATGATTTGGGCGCCCCGCTCGAAACGAGAAAGGGACTTTCCTTTGCTGTCCTGGCTGACAATCCCTCAGAGTAATTGGCCGTTCGCATCAATTGGGTGTTTTGCAGCGCGCAACCTATCCGCCCGCGTTTTTTTGTCTGCAAAGTACAATCGGGACGCTTGACAGAAATTGCCGCGAACTGCTTTGAGGCATTTAAGGATCTCACGGGCAGCGTAAAGAGGCAGCCTTCACTCTTCGTGCCTTTGTTAGCGTGAACTCATCTGCGGATCAAACGGGAAGGGACGCTGTCTCTTTAAATGTAGTGGCAGGGTTTTTACACTGATTAACGCCAGGCTTCACCCATGCACACACACATACGCACACACACACGCACACAAACACACAAGCACACACACAAAATGGCTTTGCTTCCCATTCAGATGCAGACATCTTTAGCCCGCAGGCATTTTGGCAACCGACCCAGTGCTATATTATACTGTACCTTTGCCCAGATTTAGCGAGGAGAACTTTGGCCTCTTGTAATAATAATATATGATATATATATATCTTAGTGCCCTAGCACGTTGTCAACACGTCTCAAAGCACCCTTCATAGGCTACACTATAAAGTGGATACACTGGGGTATGTTTTTTTACCAAATGTCCAACAAACAGCCAGCCCAGTGCTTTCGGAAAGATTTGTTTTTTATTAACTGAGCAACCACTTTGCATAATCTCCAAATGCCCTCAAAAATCAAGAGAGAGTTGCTTTCTCTCTCACGATATCCTGGCCAATAACTCCCCCCCCCCACCAACCCCCACCCGCCCCACCCCAAAATAAAAAAATAAATTGTGAAACTGCCTGGCTGTTTTTGTGGGGAAATTGCAGAAGCCAGCGTTACGCACAGCAGTGTCCCACAAACTGCCGTGGTTATGTATTCTCTCGCCCGTTCCTTGCTCACAAAGTGCCATCCCGTTAGTATTGATGGCACACATACTAATGAGGACGAGAGGCTCTTGGCTTTGAGCGAGAAGATTTCAGAAAGTCCTTCTGTCAGGGAAGGAACCCATTGTTTCACATGGGAAGAGTTGCCGCGTGTCAATGTGTGTGTCGTTGAGTTTGTGTTGCGTTCTCTCCCTCTCCATCTCATCTCCACCTCCCAATCCAGCAATAATAATCCTTGCATTTGATATAGCGCTTTTGTTTTACACCTTCTAGACATCTCAAAAGCGCTTCACAGAATATACTGTACAGTGCATATTTGTGGAGTAAGGAAACATTTCACCCCATCAGGGAATCGAACCGAGGTCCTCTCACTTGTGAAGCGAGTGCTCTAACCACTGAGCCACAGGACTCCAGCTGGTATCACCATTAAGTACTGATCTGCAGAATTCCTTGTTTTCCCATTCAGCCGTGGGATCTTGCGCTACTCTTTGCTGGGGGAGTGGGGGGTGTGGGTGGGGAGGGAAACGAGAACAGATAGCTTTAGTTATAACTTCCGGAGACCCGTCACGCCGAACCAGGTGTGAGTTCCTCTTGAGGTGAGTGATGTCTCTCTAATGCTTGATACAGGTGGACGTGACAGGCCTGGCTGGTCTGACAAGTTCCTAATGAATAACCCACAGCATTTCATTTTTATTTGGTTCGAGTCATTGAGTGTGGGCTCGGAGGTTAAATGTGGGATTGAGGGTTAAAAGGAACGAATGTTGTGGTCGGACGGGAGGAGGGTGGGAGAATGTCGGAAACATTTAAAAAAGAACATTAGAATAGTTCGTTTTAAACGATTCATTATTATTAAATTGACTTCTCCCCATGCCCCTCATCCTCGCAAAGAGTTTTGCCTGGAATCCAAACTATGTCTCTGAAATATCGACCAACTCTTTCCACAGTTTCAATTTCGTCTCTTGGATGAGGGTGGCAAATAAAGGCTAATAGTAATAATAATCCTTGCATTTGATATAGTGCCTTTCACGTCTTCTGGATGTCTCAAAGCGCTTCACAGAAAATACCGTAAAGTGGATCGACTGTATATTTGCGGGACGAAACGCGGCAGCCGATTGCGCACAGCAGCGTCCCCCCACGTACAGCCGTGGGTTGAAATGACAAAACTGGAGAGAAGAGGTGCTTGCATATAATGCAAAACCAACCGGTATTGACGACTGGCATTAAAACCATTGTGGGAGCCAGTGAGTGACAAATCAATGGCTGGGGCTCAGGGCAGCAAACGTCCATCACAGGCAGCTTGTGAAGCTTTCCCTCCCCCCCACCGCCCCCACCACCAACGATGAACTCTCACCTCTTTGACACCAACTCCAGGGAGACAGTGGAACTCCTTTGTTCACCCTCTTTCTTCTAAAGAGAATCGCAGCATTTCCCCTCTGACCCGGGCAGGTGGCTAGGGTTTGCAATGTGGGAAGCCCGTTTGCGCTCTCGTCAAAGTTATTCCGCGAGTTGCAAAGCCAACAGGTGGGAGGGAGCCTTATCGGAGGCGTTTAATGTGACAAAGCGGTTAGAGCGCTCGCCTTGCCAAGCCGGGTTCAATTCCAGGCAGGGTAAAACCTTAGGCACGTTTCCACGTGCGCCTGATAATAATCCCTCAAAAAAAATTGTAATTTCAATCCGCGGCTGTTTGTTGGGTCGCTGCTGTGCGCAATTGGCTGCTGTGTTTCGCCCACAAATATGTACAGTCAATTCACTTTGCAGTCTATTCTGCGAAGCGCTTTGAGACGTCCAGAAGACATGAAAAGCACCATATCAAATGCAAGGATTATGTGTGTGTGGAATAAGGAAATTTCCCCAAGGTTTCGCCCTGACCTGCCTGGATTCGAAACACAGGTCTCACGCTTGTAAGGTGAGTGCTCTAACCCCTGAGCTTCAAGAGCTCCACAACATGTGGACATTACCTGAGGTGAACGGTTGCTTTGAACTCTTTAACCATCGACAAATCTCTAACTATGGCTAAAAAGACTGCCGGCTGTGTCAGATATCAGTGGGAGAGCGCGACGTATCACTCATCCTTCCCGAGGCTGATAAAATGCGAGTGACACCAACTCTGCGCCTTCCCTCCCTTTGTACTAATTAGCCGGGGCCTTTGATTAGCTGGAAGTGGCACCGTTCGTTGCGAGCCAGCCGCTGTCTCTGTCACTCACCGTCAACAAAGCCTGTCCCAATTAACAGCGGCCCCTTGCTTTGCGTTTGTCTTCCATTAGTTCAGCCTCACAACTGCTCTCTCTCCGCAGTCACCTTTGTCCTTGTGCGTTGTATGGGGGGGGTAGGGGGGGGTGGGGGGGGTAATCTCATTATCTTACATCTTATCTATTGCAGTGACCTGACAGATGTTCCACTGCCCTTGGCTATTGAGTGTTCTCCGAATTTGTCTATCCATGATTTCTCCTCTGACTCTTTGCCCTTTGTGGTACGAGCTCCGATCTCTCTTTATCGTACGATCGAAAAGAATCTTACGGCCCGCGCCGACTGTTTGAACGAGCTGCCAATCAGCCCTGCTTGCAAGCCAGAGACCTGTGTTCAGTTACTAGCCAGGGCGAAACCTTGGGCAAGTTTCCCTGCGCCACAGGCCTGCCAATAATCCCTCGAGAAAAAAAAACCATAATGCATTGGTCACTTCAGCCCACGGCTGTTTGTGGGGGACGCTGCTGTGCGCAATTGGCTGCCGCGTTTCGCCCACAAAGTGTACAGTCACGTGTCTTTGCATTGCCAGACAGGATGCGCGTTCGACTCCCCCCGCCCGCCGCCCATCTAGGTTTGTGTAAGTCATTATTCAAAGCAATATCCTGCCTTACGCACACACCCGCCCACCCGCCCACCCGAGCAACGCACAAGTCTGCACAATCTTCCCCTTCTCAGGCCAGTTTCTGATACTAATATCCCCCCCCCCCCCACCCACCACCTTTCAAGTGTTCGGGAACATGAGCATCTCACGCAATGTCAGGCCAGCTTATTATCCAGTCTTTCAACATGTGAAACTCCAGATGCGCCCACTGGTGTTTTGGAGGAAATTTGTTTTTAAAGAAGCAGATTCCACCCAGCAATTAACCGGTTTTCCTGTGAGATCAACAGAATATCATGTATCCAGATATGAATGTTGTTTTCTGCGGAGCTCCTTGTAGCTCGGTGGGTTAGAGCCAC
The DNA here is from genome assembly GCA_035084275.1 of Hydrolagus colliei. Taxonomy (NCBI): domain Eukaryota; kingdom Metazoa; phylum Chordata; class Chondrichthyes; order Chimaeriformes; family Chimaeridae; genus Hydrolagus; species Hydrolagus colliei. The sequence goes on along the minus strand of CM068762.1, from coordinate 11,413,181 downwards.
TCGCCTTACAAGCGTGAGACCTGTGTTTGAATCCAGGCAGGTCAGGGCGAAACCTTGGGCAAGTTTCCTTACTCCACACACAGACACGCCTAATATTAAACCCTCCCCCCCAAAAAAAACCACGGTAATAAAAATCATCTCAATCCATAACTGTTTGCGGATGCTGCGTTTCGCCAACAAAAATGCAGTCGATTCACCTTTCGGTGTATTTTGTGAAGCGCTTCGAGACGTCTAGAAGATGCGAAAAGTGCTAGATCAAATGCAAGGATTATTATTAACTGGAACCTTGAACCCACACAGTCCCTGGCTGATGATCCAGTGTTGTGCTGGGAGTTGCTGCAACATTATCAAAATTTGTCGTCCTTCGAATCGAGGTCAACATCTTGCGCCTGTTCGGGTGGACATCAGAGATCGCACGGCACTATTGGAAAAGCCAATGGATTTTCTTCCTGGTGTCCTGGCCAACAATCGACACCCCCCAACCCCCCCACCACCACCCCCCCCCACCCCCCCCCCACCCACCCCCCGCACCACCCCCCATAAAACTACAACAACAACAAAATTATAAAGCGTCTTTCAGGTCGGGAGGACGTCCCAAGGCGTTGGACAGAAAAAAGAAGTCATTAAACTTGATGAATGTCTGCTTGCGGGACGTTGCTGTACACAAAAATTGCCCGCCTCGTTGGCCTACAAGATCCACAGTCACTACACTTCACAGTAAAATCATGTGGAACGCTTTTTGACGTCTCCTCGACTTTGGCTCAAACCATCGATATAAAGCCCTCGAAACGTGTCTCCCTGGCGCGAACGGTGGCGTATTTATTTACACGTGTAGAATTGCATTGAGTTTCCCTGCGTCTCTGGGTTCAGCGCGGAGGAGTTTGAGCACTTCTCCGAGGTGTGAAGGAAAGGTTTTGGGGAGTCGGTGAATGGAGAGCGTGAAAGTCACCTCGCTGAACTTTAAACAACTCGAGACTAAATGACTTTAATAAGCACTTAGCAGCCTGTTTGCTCCTGCGGTTGTTTTTTTTGCCCGAGGAATGAGACACCGCTGGCAGACAAACTCAGGCTGACACAAGGCTGGACGGGCGGGCGGGCGTTTCTCAATGGCGGGTTATTCTGACAGCTTTGTGTTCGGAGAAAAACATATGACTCGACTCGCTCGCTCCCTTGCTTTGTGTTCTAATAAATAATTTGTAGCATTCCCCCTTAGGGCAGAGGTTAGGCAAGTTTCCTAACTCCACACGTCTCTGTTTACCTAGTACTGTAGAAAGTAAAGGAACCCTGTTGTTACTCATTTGGCGGGTGGCTTTCCGGGGGGGGGCGGAATAATTGCTCACATTTTTTTTTCAGTCGCTCAATCCACAACAACAACAACAACAAAATGACATCTGTATGGAGCCTTTCATGTCGGGAGGACGTCCCAAGGCTCTGGGATACCGCTGTGCGCAATCGGCTTCGCCCACAAAATACGCAGTCGATCCACGAGATTTATACTTTGAGAAGCGGTTTGAGATGTCTGAGCGACGTGATAACATGCAAGGATTATTGTCATCATCATCATCATCATCATCATCATCATCATCATGTCGTACAGTCGCCGGGAAAGCCACGAGGCGACTGGCAACTGGCTTTGTTTACACCAAATAATAAATAAGAGTTTTACACCAGTCAACGCCTCCAAGCATCCTCCTGACGTGGAAGGCGCTGTACAAGTGTAATTTTGTTGTCGTTGTATTGTGTGCACCCAGAGGGCAGCGTTTAGCAAAGTTCCACTGGGTTTATTTCGCCTCCAGACTGTTAGTAACGACGGAACAATGTCTTGTTGTTGAATTGGATTGTGTGTCGCACGCAATTAGCTGTGCGCCCTTAATCTCCCCTCTTCTCGCAGCTTGTTGTCCTGGAACCAAAGATGTTTTCAGGTATTAAACATTACAATACGTTAATAAATTAGGCCGGGCCATTGAGCGCAGGTGACGTCTAAATAAGCTGCTCCGAAACATCGCGTGGGGCTGGCTTGTGGCTTGGTGCCCGCTCTCCTCTAATGGGTTCGATCAAAACATTTGCCAACGGTGATAAATGTTTAATTGGTGTCAGCTTGTGTAAACAGAGAGAGAGAGAGAGAGAGAGAGAGAGCAAAGCTGCCACTAATTGCACCGGCGAAGCAGTAAACCGAGCTCCCAGTCTTGTGGTTCTTTGAGTGGACTTCAAAGATCCCGCAGCGCTATTGGATAGAGATTAATAATAATACTGTCCTAATAATCCTTGCATTTGAAATAGCGCTTTTCACGTCTTCTAGACGTCTCAAAGCGCTTCACGGAATACACTGTGAACGAAGTGAATTGACTGTATATTTGTGGGCGAAACGCGGCAGCCAATTGCGCACAGCAGCGTCCCCGAAAAACAGTCGTGGGATGAAATGACCAATTTTTTTATTGTTGCTTTTTTTGGAGGGATTATCATCAGGCGTGTGTGTGTGTGTGTGTGTGTGGAGTAAGGAAACTTTCTCAAGGTTTCGCCCTGACCTGCCTGTTAGGTGAGGTGCTCTAACTAACCACCACGCTACTGAGCTACAGGACTCCACTGAGCTTCAGGAGTTTTTCTCCCTCTCGGTGACCTGGCCGGAGGTCGGCCAATAAATATAATTGATCACTCGCTTTGTGGCTGTTTGCGCAGGCTGCCACGTTCGTCCACAAATACACAGTCACTACTTACTGTTGCTGTTGTCGTCACTGTGACAGCCCTGAGCTATCGTTAGCCGGCTGTCCCTTAACAGGAACCCCCTCCCCAAAAATAGGTACTGTAGTTAATAAGGGTGGGGGTTGACGATGACAACAATCATCTAATGATTTATTGTCACACCGAACGGGGTTTTGGATACTGACCCACCAATTATTTCCACTTGCCACCGTTAGGACACGAGAGATGCCAATAGCAGGCACCCACCCTCTGGTCCAACTCTCAGGGTGCGTTTTGTGAGTTTCCCACAAAACACGCAGCCAATCTACCGTACGATCTATTCTATTCACTGAAGAATAGATAGATTAGAATCTAATAATCCTCGCATTCTGTGAAGAGCTTTTGAGACGTCTAGAAGATGTGAAAAACGCTACATCAAATGCAAAGATTACTGTATTATTATTATTTTGATCAAGCATTTTTTTCACGTCTTCTACATGTCTTGATCCTACTATTAGACCAAAACATACAACACATGTCACGATGTTTGAAGGGTTTGCTGGCTGGGTATGTTTTTATTTTGCCGCTTCTCCTCCGCTTTGCTTGACAGCATAAATCAGATGGAAGACTGACGACGATGATGATGATGATGATTATTTATCATCAACAGACATAGAGCAGACCAGAGGATTGCAGCTGGACATCCTCCATGTGTCTCAGCTCCTCACTGGGAGACAGCTGCCAGCTCGCGATTAATTTAAAACATCACCAGTGTTCCCACATCTGTAAAAGTAAGACTGCGAGTTCAAGAGAAAGCAGAACGATTTCACCGAAACCTGATGCGTTTGAGTGTTTTCTCCTCGGGGACCCCTCATTAAGCGGAAATAGATACTGTGCTGATGTTATCTATCGTTCCTTCCTGCCAGTGGTAATATTTGGGCTAATAAATTGTAATTTATACAAAAATGGCTGATTAAACCAAAGGGAAAGAAAGAGCTGAAAACAGCCTGGAGGAGTGTGTCTCTTCTAATTTCCTTGTGCATTGGCAGTGTTGTGTTTTGCTTTTCCGTACAATTTTTCTCCAGAGACTTGTACCTGCCCGCAGTTTTAACCACAATCTAATTACAATAAAAATAATAATAATCGTTGCATTTGATACAGTTCCTCATCACGTCTTTGAGACGTCTCAAAGCCCCTCACGGGCTACACTGCAAAGTGATTTGACTGTACATTTTGTGGGCGAAACGCACCACCCAATTGCGCACGGCAGCGTTCCCCACAAACAGTCGTGGATTGAGTGACCATATTACTGTAATATTATTTCATAGATTTTTTTTTTTTAAGAGGTTATTACCAATCAAGACTGTGGTCTTAAAGTTTAACTTTATCAATCTTTTTCAAACATTGTGAAATATGTTGGGTTTGGGGTCTAATAATAGATTCCATTTAAATCAGTTTGCCAGTGAGCGCCACCTCCTGGTCAAACAATTCCCTTGCTGGACACAGTGTGTGTTTGCTTGGAAGTTTGATTAACTCTTTCCTACAGGAAAACCTTGGCTCTTGCCAACCCGCGCCTAATGCTTTCCGGCATTAGGCAAGCCGGTGGCGTCCCCGCAAGGAGGGAGAAGGAGCGCATTCCATCCCAACAATCCATCTCGGTGATTTTGAAAGCCAAATTCACAGTCACTACACTAGAGCAACGTTTTCTCCTCGGTCAAATGGCAAACGCAACTCGACGCAAATGGCGTGACCTCGTTCTGAAGGTCTGAAGTGGCACCCGGTCTTCCGTACCTTGCAAAAGCATTTGGGATTCAGATTACTTGCGCAGAGTCGTATAAAACTCTCAAGGCCAGCCTCAATTTGGAAGTCATTCCTAGTTTGCCGATGGCATTGGTTTCCTGTCCGACCCGCTCGTGCCATTAACAATCCCCCAAATAAAGTTAATACATCTGTTTTTACAGGATCTTCTTGTGAGGATTGAAGACGCCAAAGTGATTATTCCTCCTGATGAAAGTCAGTCAGCAATTTCCCATTTACTGCGTCAAAAAACCATCTTCCTTCCATCTCCATCACAGCTGGCAAGAGACAATAGGCACAGGGTTCAGCTCAGGGCATCATAAGTTTTATAATGATAATGATATTTTGGACATTTTTCAGACTCCCTGCAATCCATTTCTGGATTGCAGGGAGTCAATTACGAAAAAGTTCTTAAACTTGGGGGTTGTCTCTAAATCAGCCGTACAGTACAGTATCTACAATATAATCCTTGAATTCGATGTGGCGCCTTATCATGTCGTTGAGACATCTCAAAGCGCTTCGCGGCGTTTACTGTGAAGTGTAGTGACTGTGAATTTGAAAGCGGCAGCCAATTTACCCCCGTCAAATCTTTCAGTTATCAAAACTGAAATTTATCTATTTTATATCCAAAATATCCATTCGCCCGCAAAATATACTGTCAATTTTCTTTTATTATTTGTTATACATAAACCTAAATTGGGCCACTGTACTGCGCAATGAACCAAATCATAAATTGGTCATTTTCAATCCACGACTGTTTGTGGGGGGGGGGAGGGGAAACACCGCTGTGTGAAATCGGCTGCCGCGTTTCGTCCGCAAAGTAGACAGTAGTAATTCACTTTACAGTATATTTCTGTGAAGCGCTTTGGGACGTCAGGAAGAAGTGAAAAGCTCTCTATCAAATGCAAGGATTTTATCATTATTATTATTATTATTATTATTACTGTATCATCATGTTTCATCTCTGGTTTCCAACCCCCCCCCCAAAAAAAAAACCCCTTTGGGGTGCAGTTGCGGGCAGCGACCGGTGTCGGCGCTGCAGGGTGCGAGCCAGAGATGGTAAGAGGGGAAGGGAAAGGGAGGAGTTCCCATCTTGCCGAGCACGTTGCGGCTCTTTGGCGCGAGTCGCCCTGTGACCCGCGTTCCCCGGGGAGACGGACGGCAGTTGGAGGCCCTGAGAGCGGCGGCGCCGGGACATCTTCTCTCCCTCTCCTCAGGTACCGGTATAGAGGCCTCAGGCGGCGGGGGCGGGGCCTACTACTACTACTACTACTACTACTACTGAGGCGGCTTCTTCTCACCGACCGGCGGCCGGGAGGAGGAAGAGGGGGAGGAAGAGGCCGAATGCGGAGAGACGCGTCGCTGAGGGAGGATCAGAGAACAGCCACCGGCCCGCGGGCAACGTGAGTAAACACTGACAGTCCGGCCCGCGGGCCGCAGCCCAGCGCGAGTAAACACTGACAGTCCGGCCCGCGGGCCGCAGCCCAGCGTGAGTAAACAGTGACTGTCCGGCCCGCGGGCCGCAGCCCAGCGTGAGTAAACAGTGACTGTCCGGCCCGCGGGCCGCAGCCCAGCGTGAGTAAACACTGACTGTCCGGCCCGCGGGCCGCAGCCCAGCGTGAGTAAACACTGACTGACTGACTCGGTGACCGGGCGGTGATGTTGTGATGGGTTAGTTCTCCTCACAGTGTCTCTCCTCGCCCCCCCCCGCCCCCCCCGCCCCCATCCCACAGGCTACAGTCAGCAGCAGACCCCTCCCTCCCTCTCCCCCCCACCCCTCCCTCCCTCTCTCTCTCCCCCCCCACTCCCTCCCTCTCTCTCCCCCCCCCCCCCTCCCTCCCTCTCTCTCTCCCCCCCCCCTTCCTCCCTCTCCCACCTCCCTCCCTCTCCCCCCCCCCCTCCCTCTCTCTCTCCCCCCCCCCCTTCCTCCTTCTCCCCCCCCCCCCCCTCCCTCTCGCCCCCCCCACCACCATCCTAATCTCCCTTCTCCTCTCCCCACTCTTCCCCTCCCCTCCCCTCCCTCTCTCCCCCTCTCCACCCCACCTTTAGCAGGAGATCAATCAATCATAAATAATCCTTGCATTTACCATAATGGTAATCCTTACTATAGCAGTCCCTATAATAATCCTTACGTAGTGTTATTAATCACAATCAGAAGACAACTCGGTGCTCCGATGGGCTTTTAGATATTTTAGAGTTGAAGATTCCCCAAGATGTGTATGTATTTTTTCTATATATTTTCCATATATATATATATAATGTCTGTAGGTTTTTTTCAGCCACAAAATGCTTCTCTTTAAAACAGCCTTGTTTGAAACAACCGTGTGTGTTTTGTATGTATTGACTGCGTCTATTCAGGCGGAGAAGCTCTTTGGCGACGTCTCAACGACGCGTTGAGGCGCTACATCAAATGCCAGCATTGTTATTGCCGTGGTTATCATTTGCCTTATTCGCCTGGTCTGTTCTGTAACAGCAAAGGTGCGTGTGATATCATTCACGCCGTATCTTGCAGTTGAGATGCCCTCGAAAAGTGCTTCGCAGAATATACAGTACCGTAAAGAGTACTCGTATGTTTTCATATTGGAAACTGCGTGACTCTTGGGAGTGTTGTTTTTAATCACCCACCCCCAGCCCTATTCTCTCAGATTGCAACAATAAATAACCATTTAAGAGTCAAATCAGATGAACCACCCTACTCTTCCATGTTTGTTGACTTTGCCACCTCCGTGTTATCATTTATTTATTATAATAATAGTAATCCTTGCATTGGATATATATAGTGCCTTGTCACATCTTCTAGATTGTGTCTCAAAGCGCTTCACAGGATATACTGTAAAGTGAATTGATTGTATATTTTATTTATAACAACAACAAACTTACTTAGAACTCATCATTAGAGGTGCAGAGATCTCTGGAACTTACTAAACCCCTCTGCATTGCACACTCTCTGCCAATTTCCAGAAACCCTCCAAAAAACTCTGGGATTGTGCTTTGTCGACTGCCTCTTCACCAACCCTGCCTTGTACCCGCATCTTACTCAGTGATCCACACTGTCTTTGTTTGGTACTTTTGGGATATGAAAGGTTTTGTACAACTTGCTGCACATTGTACAGCATTTGACGACAGATAGAGAATGCAGAACTGATCCTTGATATTGTAAATGTTCACCCTCTTGCAGCTGACGTCAGCCAGGTGCAGTAGACTGTCTGGGCTTTAGACGTCTGCACGATCACTGATAATGCTGGTGTATAATTCTTATTTATAGTTGGAATGATCTCTCTCCTGAACATGCTTGCAGTACAGTACAGTACTCACTCGATTATAAGACACGTTTTCCACTTATTATACATTATATACTTAAAAACAACTAATTTCAGACAACAATTCGCAGATTTGAGTGTTCAGCAACTCTGGGACTCAACCTTACAGGTTGACCAGAAGGGTGTATTGCCCAGTATAATTGCCGCATGTGATATAGTTCACGATAATATTTTGAAGCAATATTATTAGAGTTGAGTGGTTTGAAAGGAGAAAACTAGGCTTGTTTGATTTGGTTTACAGCGAGTACTCTAGAGTGCTTTTACTGTAGAATTCCTAAACATGTGAAGACTATTGCCCACGTGTAAGGAAAGCGTTCCTGCCCAGCACTGTATGAAGGAATAGCATGTATCACCCTATGTTTTGTTGGGTACTCAACATTTGTTGGATTACTACTTAAATTGCAAGGCTGTGAAAGACAAAAAAATCTATGATGAGGAACATTAGTTTAAACGCTGGACAAGTGGTGGCAAAACAAGAGGTTATGCTCTAACATTCAGATGCTCAAAGGGCAGCACAATTGGCAACGTTTGTATGTTAAATGTTTCATTACATTACTGAGCCACGCTGGCAATAATACAGCGTTGAAGTCTGTGAATTTCAATCTGTTGGTTTATCCAATACAGTACAGCTTTCTGAGGCTATGGAAGAATTTATTTTCCAAAGATCTGTTTCACCATGAAGCTGAAGTGACCTGTGCTTGACTGTCTATCACTGGATTCTTAAATACATTTTCATGCAGTTTTCCTCATTTTCCCTCCCGATTCTATAAAGGCAACTGCACTGATTTGTGTGTGCACGTGGCAATGCACAGGTATTGAAATTCGTTTTTCTAAGAATATAGCAACTTATTGCATTCTAACCCCAAAAGTTGTATTTTTAAAAATGGAACCTATCACTTGCTTACCCATCAAAATTATGTTTTCCATGTTCTTCCTTATTCTTGAAGTCAGTCACTTCAACGATATAATTTTTTTTAAAAAGCACAAAATGCTGTAATTTTTAATTTATTTTTTACCATTAATTTAACTTTATGCTAGCAATTTTTTTAAGTTCAGTAGAAAAGTCATATGAGATGATGGGTCGCATCATGATAAATCCTTGTGGCAAAAATTAAACATACATTGGTGCCTTTATTTGTGTGTTTTGAAGTGTGTTTTTATCCGATACAGTGCTTCATTCGAACAGCATAACAAATGTTGGAAATGTTGATCTAAGGTTCTGATGGATGTGTGAGAATGGGATGAACTAGTATTGCCTTGTCATGAAATTCACTTCAACATAGTGCAAAATGCACACAGCAGACTGTGGGAATGGAGAAGACTGGCAGAGATTCAAGAGAGGAGATTGAAAACAGATTATATTTAGGTTAAAATGTTATGACAGCACATTATCTTACTGACTGGTCGAAGGCCTCAATGCTGAGGAGTTAGTAATGAACGAATGGATGTCTCTGGCTTGTACTGTTTTCTTCTGCATCAGTGTTGGCCTCCACTGCACACATCACACACTGGTTGTCATTGTACAATAGCAGTGATATTCAGGGTTACCAACTTGACATTGCGTGTGCGTACCATAGGACTTGAGGCCATAAAGTATTGAAACTGAAAGATCCCCCTTATTATGCTGCTTAAGTCTTAAAATCTCTTAATTTAAGAAAATATACCAAAAGTTAAGGATATAACAATAGATAATAATAATCCTGGCATTTGATATAGTGCTTTTCATTTCTTCCAGAATTCTCAAAGCGCTTTACAGAATTTACTGTAAAGTGAATTTATTGTATTTGTTTTGAAACGTGGCAGCCAATTGGGCACAATAGTATCCCACAAAGAGTCATGGATTGAGTGACCAAATCATTACTTTTTAAAATGTGATTATCATCCCTGGAAAAACGATCGCCAATGAACTAACAACTGGGTTCCCACTTACCGCTAGGTAAACAGAGGAGTGAGGAGTAAAGAAACTTGCCCAACATTTCGCTCTGCTGGGAATCAAACCCAATTCTCACGCTCGTGAGGCGTGTGCTCTAATCATTGAGCTACAGGATTCCACATGTTCCATACGTTCAATTTTACTTTTGTGAAAAGCAGCAGAAACCTGCTAAAGTTATTCTGTCAAGTTTTACAAGGTGCATATTTTGGAAGCTCTGTAGAAGGCTAAATATGGACTGTATCAAATGCTCGTGTTTGACAGATATACGAAATTCCTTTTCTCCTAATTTTCTCTTCTTCCTTGCTTTCCTTAAGATTGGGGCCCTTTATTAAAAATGAAAGCAAATTAAATAGTTAAGTAGAAAATGGTTTGAGATTTTGATTGCGGTCTCATTTTTAGCAAGACCAAAAATTTTTAACATCACCATCGGTGATGCTCTGGTACTGTAACCTAATGGACGTCTGTCTTTATGTTTGAGTCTGGCTATTGTGTCAATGGCTTGTTGAATAATCCTTGCATTTTTTTTGATAAACTGCGAGGATAGCATCACAATCGCATTCAGTGCTACTTTCACACAACATCCAAGTATGCACATTTCCAGCGGGGGCGACTGGATAATGCTGAGAACTGTTTTTTCAAGTCCCCACAAGTTTATAATGACGAGGCTGGGCTGTAACTCTCGTTACTATTTCAGATTGAACTTTTAACTCCTCAGATTCAATTTTTACTCCCCCCTCCCATCTCCCCAGCCCTCCGATCACATTGCTTTAACACTTTCAGTTCCAATCATAGGCAGTAGAGTCACAAACTGCATCGGTCACTCCATTTACTCTCCTATTATTTTTCAACAGTATGGGCAGTATCCTAAATGTTCTCGTATTATTTTGATTAGGTTTCTCCTTAATTTTAGGGATGGCTTTAAAGCTTTTTAAATTGTTTTGAGACAAAAAGGGACATTGGTGCTAACGGTTGACCAGATTGTTTGCAGTTCAGGGTAGGAAGTTTAATACTGTAGTCCGCTGTGTCCATTTTGCACATTAACATGTGCGTTATCTCACTCATTTACCCCCTGAAGTGACCTTCCCGCACCAGCCCACAAAGCTTGATCGATTTGACCGTGTCTGTGGGATTGAGCTCTTGCTATTTACCATCCCAACCTTATGCTTAACATTGTGCTAATGTTCTGTCATCTTCCCTCTCTCACTCCACTGTTGTTTTTGCCGATCTCTTGCTGGAAACCGAGGAGTGATTTTGTTTGGCCTAAGATGAATTGGTTTCATATAGAGTGATTAGCAGATGTTTAAAGATCAACTTCAGAGAAGCCCCCTTGACCTTCAGGAATGAAGCACATTAACTATTTCTTCCAGCTTTTGTTGATACTCCCACCAAATGATGGAATTTCACCTCCTGCTTAACTCTGTGCTGTTCCAGGGCTGAAATGGTCAGCCCTATTTGTTTATTGCAGTGGTAACTAATAGAAGTAGAGAAATATAGAACGCTTTAACAATAATAACAGGATTGATGTAAGCTGCTGCCTCTTCATTTCTCGTCACAGCGAGGCAGCCCTTGACCGTTCTAATCGGCCACAGCTGCCCAGATATGTAGAGAGGACCAATATGTATGAGCAGCTTCACACATTACTCTTGAGTGTCTTGTTTTGACAGGCAACTTGGATACTGTATTAATTTCATAGTGTCTTTGGAAGATGATTTCTACGAACCGACATAAAACCTTCACGGGGAAGGTCCTTTTTTGTCTTGAGAATGTGCGATGGGAATTCAATGGAAAATGCATTTAATCCTTATTTCTTGTTTATATCCAATGTTGGCTGTTTTCAGGAGTACATCTCGAAGACGTGGTGAGGCGCTATAATCAAATGCAATCATTATTGTGACACTTACATTTTTCTTCGAAACCACTTAGTGGCTTCATTCTGTCGGGGTTTGCCATGGCGAAAGATGCAGCGAGTTTTGTGATATTTGCTGTATTGGGCTTTCGAGTGGCATTGAATAAGTTGGCTGGATGCTTTAGTGCTGTTCCACTGTTGCCAGTCTATCGCTAAGTGTACTGGCCTTCACCTATCAGTCAAGTGTTTTGGTGGAGGTTTCAACAATATTTTCTCTCCAGGTAAGAGGATTAATTTGAAGCGTTGGTAACAGAACCAGATTTCATGCTGAAGCAATGCAGATAATAAGTCAAAGTTTTAAATCTGCTGCTAAAATATTGCAGTTTCTCACCTGTAGCTCAAAAGGAATGCATGATTTATCTATTTTTAAAATGGAGAGTAGTTGGAAGCCCATAATGTTAGCAGACAAAATACATGATATGACCAGAATTGCTATAGTTTTATATGGACTTACTTAATTAAATCCTCATTTATGACGGTGATGCTCCAGTTTTGTTTATGTACGGGGAGAAGTGATTTGATTGAAGTTCAGTACTTGCTTGTTTAATTAGTCGTCAAATTTTTATTTGTTCCATTTTCCCAATTTTAATATATAGCCATGACTCACCCACTATAGGTTTACTGTCAGGAATATTCACTGGATTACCGTATGAGTGTGAATGTGTACTCTTAAATATTGTGAAAGTACAGTATTATATTATGCAGCACAAGCCCAGTAGAGGATATATATCCAGGTTTGATTAAAAAAAAGCATGCAAAATAGTAGACTGTTTATAGCATATGTTAGTCATTGTCAAGAACAATGCGTTCATAAATGTAGTAATAAGGAGAACGATAAGCTCTCTCAGTAGGCCATGAATGCAATATAAAGTCTTCAATGATGTTGCCTCGCCAGATTGTTGCAGAAATGAACTGAAGTGTGAGCGTTGACTTGGTTTTTAAGCATCCTGATACTTCACCTGGGTGGAGGGGGAAGGAAAAGAGTATTTGTTAATCGAATTCTGGCAGAAACACTCAAGCAGGCTGTTCTTTGTAGGTGTTAATAACACTGAGCCACACGATATGCAACTTTAATAGAAGTCTCTTGAAATGTTGGGCTTGAATGTGAACATTGCAGTTGTAATGTAACTTGTCTAAAACAACGTTTGTACCAAAGAAATTAGGTCAGCAGATTTAATTACACCATGTAATTATCTCTTTAAGAGTTTTTATCTAAGATTCGTGTGTGTATTTATCGTAAAACAATGAAGAGTTTGGCAGCACTGTGGTGGAAGCAGAGGAGAAAGTTCATTGAAACTAGTGGCTTGATGGAACAAATTCTCCAGGTAATTGGTTTTCGGGTATTTTATTCAGATAAGAAGTGTTCAGTGAGATTGGAGGAGAGCTTAGAATCTTATTCAGAAGCCTTGTGTAATTTCAAGACATATTATAGTATTGTAAATCTATTTACTGTACATTGTAGCCTGAAAGTTGGTATACTGACCACTTATCTGGTCTCTGTGTGGAGCACTTTACTTATTTGTTATTAAAATTGCTGATATAACCAAGCCGAGAATATAATCGAGAACAAACGGTTTGTGTCTGACTTGTGAACCAGACTTTCAGCCTCTTGTGAAATTGTTCTGTGAATCAGCGCATCCAGGATTATTTAATTGCTGTCTAGCACATATAATGTGGTTGTTTGAATTGGGATTTTTTTTAAAAAACTCTTACGGGTGTGATTTGCTGACTTTACTGCCCACAGAATAATTTGCCACATTTGACGGGCAAAAACGATGATGCAAGTATCCCTGAAAATAACTTGTAATGTCTAGCGGCAGCTCACTGCGTTCCAGAATTTAATAAAAGACTATCCGAGATCCAGCGGGAGCCAGGTGTCCTAGAAATAAATAGAATATCTTGAAAGTGATGGTGAGTATTAGATGGATAGTCCTACTTTTGTAAGAAATGTCTCCAGGAAGTAATGCTCAGTGTAGTATTTGTAAACTACTGACCGACCGAGAGTGGGAGTTACTTCATGTAGTACATGTGCAGAACTCGAATTGTGTGGGAGATAGAGAATTAGGTCTTCAGTACAGTTTCCTTACTCCACAAGCTTCTGTTTACTTAGCAGTAAGTAGGAACCCAGTTGTTCGTTGATTGGCAGATCGCTTTTCCAGGAGTAATGAATGATTCCTTCAAAAAACAATGGGTCATTTCAATCCAGGATTGTTTGTGGGACACTGCTGTGTGGAATTACCTGCTACGTTTCACCCACAAAATATACAGTCAATTCACTATAGTATATTCTGTGAAGTGCTTTGAGACGTCTCGAAGACGTGAGAAATTGCTATACCAAATGCAAGGATTATCAGTATTATTACTTGTGTATTGGTGGAACTTTGTCTGTAGCGGTGGGAAGAAAGAATTGATTGTGTGACTACTACCTACTGCAACTAAAATGAATTGACTATGTATTTGGGGGGCATAAAGAGGCAGCTGATTGCACACAGCCCACAGAAGGGGCAGGATTACGACGGGGTGTGAGAATATTTTACATTTTATAAATTGTATCAGCAGCTTTTTTTAACAAAAATTAACAACACGCCTCATTATTTTTAAATCCATACAGAAGTCTTTTATTGAAGAAAGAATTGGTATTTATTACATTTCCTTTGGGATTGATTTTGTTTCCTGCTGCTGATATTAACATCACATCCCAGAAATTGATTCTTGTCTTTATATACATCTCGTGTTTGGAATAATTGAAACTTTTGTACAAATATTTGAGTATTGATTAACATTTAACCTTTCCTGGTTTAATAACTTTGAGGCTGATCAGATATTCACTGCAGATTGGCATCTGTCTATAGATATTCGATGGTGCAATAATTTTGCTACAGAATAATTAAATCATGAATTCCTATTCTTGCATTTACTCCTTTAGTCTTTATTTATTTATTGGGCCTTTCTCCTCTGGTCATAATTCTTTAGAGATTTCTTCTCATGCTTTTATTATCTGAGTGTTTCTCTGTCATCTTTGATCTCCCTCACTCTGCAACCTCTTGAGTTTATCTGAATCCCATTTTCAGTATCTTGCATTCTTCATTTACTGTTTTAATATTGACTTTTGTATGTGGAAAGGAATCTCAGTCAATTTATCTTCTATGAGCATGTTTTATTACATTTAGAATCTTTATTTGCCCTAATCTATCTTTATGAATGAAAGTCGGGAATCTTATATCCAACAAACATGTATGCGTAAAATAATGATCCTTGCATTTGGTTTAGTGCCTTATCGCTTCTTCGACTCATCTCAAGGTATATGTAATGACGATAGGAATATTACTTTGAATCCTTCACATGGAACTAAAATATAAGCTAACAGTGGTATGTTTCACCAATTTTCTCTCCACCTCGGTCAAGGTGAAAGCTTCTCCTGTTATAATGTTCCACTGGTACTGGGTTGGGTGCTCCGTTTATTCAGGCTGACTCACATTGTTCATGTTGAGTCTTGATGTTGATATTGAGGAGGCATTGAAGTTGAGTTTCATCTTGTCCTTGCCAGAAAACTCAACTTGCATACCTTCCAGCAGTGGTGACTAGATAGCTATCAGAAGTGGGAACCTTGGCTGATTTTCTCCACCCTTTCCCCCCCGCCACCCCCTCCCACCAAACCTAGTGGGCCTGAGGCCAGATGGTGTGTCTCAATTGCTGCCTCAGTATATTTTGTCAGAACTTCTGGAATTGAAAGAGTTAAAAGTTAGAGAAATCTGCCCCTGGAGATATTTTTTCTCCCCCCTGTGAAAATAATTAGTGTGTTTCTGGCTCGAATATGCTTTGGTTGAAGGCAGACTCCATAAAGCTAATAAATCTGTGTGGGAATCGAGTTTAACTCTTGACCCCAGTAAGAGTATCACATAAAGTTCATGGTCACTAGCGCAAGCTGCATCAAAGAGACGCCGTGCATAATGGGAGTGCTGGGTTACCAAGGTAATCCAGGCGCTCTTAATGAAGATTTAACTGAGACTGCAGTTTGTTATGTGTGATAGTGGGTGTCTGGAGCTCGGTGAAGTCGTTCGTCATTTCTGAGCATGTACTGGGAACCGCAAAGAGTGGGTGTATATGTCATCTCTCCAGGTTGAGTTATTGTGCTTACTGGAATAGACCTGTGTTTTTCTATGTGATGTGTTCAGCCTGATTGTTGGCTTGAACATCGGTGAACTCTATGAGGATATACTTCCATTGCGTTCCTGTTCATTTCTGTTTGAATCGTGTGGGCTGGTAGTCAAGAGCACTAATAACATAGTTTGCACAATATGAGAAGTCTCTTAACTTCCAATCAATTACATCTCATGAAGCACTTTGATGTTTATTTTTGCGTGAAGTGTTATATTAATGTAATGTAAATGTGTTCCTTATCGTTAGAATAACATTTGTACAATAATGGAAACTCCACTATTTTGTCACCCAAACCTAGATTTTGTGCTGATACTGCTAAGATAGGTATTTTTGAGCTCATTTAAGGTTATCTTTTAGACACCTGACACTTTTTTAGGCATCTTGTATTAACACTTTATTTGCAATTCGTTGCTGTGTGGGCAGGAGTTAAGCAACCGGTCAGTCAATAATCCGCTAATATGGGAAGTGATTCCAAGTACTGTAATAATAATCCTTGCATTTAATATAGCCCCTTATCAAGGGTGTAAAATAACTTTTCAGCAGTAAATAAATTATTTTATTCCACTTGATTGAATAGGTACCAATATATTTTGGGTTTGTTAATGAAAACTCTTTCTGCACCTGTTGTATTTGCCTACAAAATACAGTCACTACACTTTACCATACATCTTGTGAAGTGCTTTAAAGGTCCAACTGATGTGAAAGGCACTATATCAAATGTATTATGTTGCTTGCAGTAGATAAACCAACTTTGACTGCATTCTTTTCATGGGCATTTATGAGATTTTATCAGATTTATATGGCAATTTTCTGTGAACTTCTCCAGTCAACCACAGAAAGCTTGCATCTACTTGTATGTATTCTTGACGCCAGCAGAATTACTCAGTTGTGAGCACAGAATGTTTCTTAGTCAATAAACTGAGAGGAAAGGCAGATTTCTCACACCCTGTGCAATGCGATGGCAGATCAAACTTGTCTAATGCCTATATTGTCCAGACTCAGGCAAAAATATTTATTGGGTGGTTTGTAAATCCAGCACTTTATGCGAACCACTTAAATGAGTTGTTAGAATGATCTGTGGAATGATAGGTTGTGCATTTCCCCAGAGATTCTGCAGGCAGGTTGTCAATCTTAGCTACTTTGAAGAGGTACAGAACAGAGGCCACCTCTCCATAAGAAGGGAAGTGCAGAAATGGAGATTTATCCTGACTTTGTGTAACGTAGTGGTCAGGTTTAGAGGAGCGTTAAAAAATGCTTGCTTGCTCTTCAGGCTGGTGTGGTATAGAGAGACCAATATCTTTAGTGAGAATGAACCCTGAACGACAGCATTTGAGTAGAACAGACTAAATTTTATTTCGCCCACAAGATACAGTCAATCCACTTTACAGTGTATTCCATGAAGTGCTTTGAACTGTCTCAATTATGTGATCAGATGCTATATCAAATGTAAGAATTACCTCTTAAATAACCTGGTCAGCTAATCCATTCATGCATCAGAAGTCTAAGAAAGTCCTTATTTCACCAGACATCTGTTCTTTATAGCCACGTAATCGAATGAAGTTAAGTCACTTTCCAAAGCATTCTTTCGATCAATTTGTAACTTGCTTTCCCCATCCAGTGAGATGATATACAGTAAAAACAATTAGTTGAGTGTTAACAAGTTGGTTATTGAATGTATTTCTGTGTTATCAGTCAGTTATGTCGATTTAACAAGTATTTCCATGTATATTTAGGAAATGATTATTTTATCATTTGCCCTATTTTGTTTTTTATTTGTTTTTGAAATTGGCATCTCATCCTTCTGCCCCCACTTGAATATTTTCCCTGTTTTATTACATAATCTAGGAGCCTTGCTGTTTTTCTGCTCCTTCATTGCTCCCACTATCTGTTGTCTGATTATGTCTAATGTGTTGACATCTGCAAAAAACTCCCAGTTGGACAATCTCCAACTCTGGTAAACAAAACTCCGCCAGATGCAGATCATGACTTAACGAGTATTTTTGGAAAAAAAAATTCACCTCTTGTCTCTTGCACGTCTCCATCTTGTGATGCTTATCCCCAATCACATTAATTGGCTTTAGGGACATGTTTCCTGTGTCTTGTTTGTGTTTCTGTGCTTGACGAGCTTCAGATCTGCGACGGGTCTGAGCTTCATTTTTATACTGTCACAAGTAACTGCCATACTGTTGTCGAGTGTGTAATAATAAAATTGGTCATTTTCAGTCCACGACTGTTTGTGGGACACTGTTGTGCTCACCCAGTCGTATTTCACCCACAAATGTACAGTTAATTCACTTTACAATATATTCTGTGAAGCGCTTTGAGACGTCGATAAGATGTGAAAAGCACTATATCAACATGCAAGGATTATTATTATATAACTATTATTCCTTAATATAGAAAATTTCCAACTCAGGGAAACAGTCCATTTAGCAGATTTGGTAACTGGACAACCACAAACATTTTACCATTAAAAGGAATTGGGAAACCTTAACCGGGACCTTGAAATGAGAGACCAGTATCCAGTCAACAGCAAGGTCTACTCCAGCTGAAATAGCAGCAACAGAAATCACTTCAAATCCTATCCTCTCTTACCCACATCTGCAGGGATTTTAATGCACAGTATTTTCTTTGCTCCGTATTACCCAGTTATCAAAGAAATCCCTCCAGCAAGTTTAAACATCAGTATGTCAGTGAGTGAGATTGCAACTTGCCCGAATTCTAAAAGACACAAACCAACCTGTGCCATTTGTTTAATTGAAGTTATCTATATAATGTTAGTATTTGGTCTGTAGGGAACAACCTTGGGAGCAGATTTTAGTGGTGCAGTCGTAACGGTTATTGTTTCTGAGAGAAGGCAGTTTGATTTTTAATTGCTCTGGTACAAATTACCCTCAAATCGCAACGGGCCAACAACACCAGGAGCAAACCTATTTGTGGTTGGGGCAAACTGAACCAATGTGTAAAACCTCTTCTTGAGTGCTGCAGAATGATCACATTTGCAGCTTTAAAGATTTTCTTGATCGCCACAAAAAAAAAGTTGCGATAGTTAGCTTTATGGTCACACCTGAAGACCTTGCTCTTTTGACCGAGGCCATCTTCCCCCATCCCCCTGGCTCGGCATCTGGCTCCAGCATTATTTCGTTCAGTGGGACGCTACCCTGCGTGCGGGACGCAATATAAATGCAGACTGTGTTGTTGGTGCCCATCACGTTTGAGTTGCAGTAGAAGAAGCTTCTTTCATTTAAAAAAATTACGATTTGCTTTGAGAATGAGAGTTGATGCAAGAGTTTCTACAAATATATAAAGAGGAAAAGGCTATCAAGGGTGAATGTGGGTCCGTTACAGGCAGAGACAGGCGGAATTGATAATAGGGGACAAAGACATGGCAGAACAAATACTTTGCTACTGTCTTCACCATAGAAGACAGTAAAACCCTATCAAGAATAGAGGGGAACCAAGAAGACAATATTAACGAGCAATTTAGGGAGATTAATATTAGTAAAGAAATGGTTTTAGGTAAATTGTCAGATCTTAAAACCGATAAATCCCCCGGACCTGATGGCCTGCATTCTAGAGTTTTAAAGGAGGTGGCTACTGAGATAGTGATTGCTTGTGTATATTCTTCCAAAATTCTCTGGATACTGAAAAGTTCCCATTGATTGGAAGATTGCAAACGTAACTGCACTATTTAAGAAGGGTGGGAGAGAAAACATGGGGAACTAAAGACCAGTTAGTCTGACATCAGTGGTAGGGAAAATTCTTGAGTCGTTAATTAAAGATGTCGTTATGGGATACCTGGAAGACCATAACAAGATTAGGCAGAGTCAGCATCATGGCTTTACAAAAGGGAAGTCATGCTTAGCTAATCTTTGCAGTTTTTTGAGGATGTATCTAGCAGGTTGGATAGGGGGGAACCAGTAGATGTGGTATATTTAGATTTTAAGAAGGCATTTGATAAAGTGCCATGACAAAAGGCTATTGCATAAAGTCAAGGCCCACGGGATTAATGGGAACATATTAGCATGGATAGAAGAGTGGCTAATGGGTAGAAAACAGAGTAGGGATAATTGGGTCATTCTCGAATTGGCAGGATGTAACTAGTGGAGTGCCACAAGGATCAGTGCTTGGGCCTCAGTTATTTACAATTTACATCAATGATCTAGACGACGACATTGAATGTAACGTGTCTAAATTCGCGGATGACACTAAACTAGGTAGGAGAGTGAGCTCTGAGGATGATGCAAAAAGATTGCAACGGGATATAGATAGGCTAGGGGAGTGGGCGAGTAGGTGGCAAATGGAATTTAATGTGGGGAAGTGTGAAATGATTCACCTAGGTAGCAAAAATAAAAACAAATTATTTTATAGATGGAGAGAGGTTAGATAGTGTTAGTGTACAAAGGGATTTGGGTGTCCTTGTACACTAGTCTCAAAAAGTTAGTTTGCAGGTGCAGCAAGCAACCAAGAAGGCAAACGGCATGTTAGCGTTCATTGCAAAAGGTTTAGAGTACAAGAGTAGGGAAGTCTTGCTGCAACTGTATAGGGCTTTGGTGAGACCGCATCTAGAGTACTGTGTGCAGTTTTGGTCTCATTTAATAAAGGATATACTTGCCTTAGAGGGGGGTGTGCAGCGTAGATTCACTAAGTTAGTTCCTGGGATGAGATTGAATAAATTAGATCTGTATTCTCTAGAGTACAGAAGAATTAGGGGAGATCTTATTGAAACATATAAGATTCTTAAAGGGCTGGATAAAGTAGACAATGAGGGACTGTTTTCCCTGGTAGGAGAATCTATAACCAGGGGCCATAATCTTAAAATTAAGGGTCAGCCTTTTAGAACAGAGTTGAGGAAACATTTCTTCACTCAGAGGGTAGTGAATTTATGTAATTCACTATCCCAGAAGCCTGTAAATGCTCAGTCCTTGAACATTTTCAAGGCTGAGACTGATAGATTTTTAAAATCAAAAATAGAGGGATTAGGGGATATGGGGATAGGGCAGGTTATTAGAGTTAGGCCAGAAGATCAGCCATGATCTTATCAAATGATGGGGCAGGCTCGAGGGGCTGAATGGCCTACTCCCGCTCCTAATTCTTATGTTCTTATGACTGCTTTTCACAGTTGCTTAACTGTAACAAATGGGTTTGTTTTGAGCAGATTTTGTTGCCTTTGGGCTAGAAAGAAACCGGGTTGAATGCGAAGGTGTAAAAACCACACTTGCAGCACTGGGTGTCTGTGTAAATAGAGTCTCACAAGCAGCAACGTGAGACCCAGCAGATAACATGACTCACGATTGAGTTAGCGTTATCTAGCGAGTGGAAATATTCTCCTTATGTCATTGCTTTGCCGTGATTTATTTTGCCTTAATGCACTGATCGGTTCAGAGCGAGCAGCGCACAGACCAGAAGGTTGTGATAATTTATCTTTAAACTGCACTGCAACTCGGCTCATGTCTCCTGAGTTAGAAATCATTCAAGCGTTCTCTCTCTAGATCACTCTAGTTAGGAGGGTATATGAGTGTGTGAGAGAGAGTGATCAGGCTTGACTGTGAAAGCCTATTAAGATGTGTAGATGAATAATAGTTAAGTTGCTGGAGGGCCCCCATGGAACCGTACCCAGCGGAGGAATAGCATCAAAACACTTTCAAGAGTAAAAGGACAAGAATTATACCTAGAAAAAGAATTCACACACAAAATACAGTAATTGATAACTACCAAACATGACTGGGAAGGGATTACATGATCAATTGAAGATTTGTAAACGGTAGAACCATTTGAACGTTCACATGAATTGCAATTTAATAATGTTATGAACTGTTCCAATGTTGAAATGTACATTGTCCCGCAGTCTGTATATGAGTATTTCTCCTTATTCCAAACAGCTTTTAGGTGTTTGTTCATTGAGAGCGTTTTGGAGCTTTAATAAATGTAAATGTTCGAAATCTTTGCCCTACCTCTAAATTCTAATTGCGAAATGGAATGCAAAGAATCTTTAACCCGTAGCTAAAGAGTGTCAATTGCATGAATTGGAACTTCTTCCTAATCTACCCCCTTCCAAATTTAACTTCTGCGTTTATTTTGATTCCTCTGTTTATGTTATTTTAAATTCTTCAGTTTGACATTGCATAATTGTGTGGGCAGTTTATTTGACTCACTGCTCTGAGAACACTGATATCTTTGCTGGCACCTGTAGTTTGTGATTATATTTGATGATCTACACGTAAAGGAATGTTGGATTGGAAAGCCCAAATACAGAAATCGCTCAATTTTCTCTCAGATCTTCTTGGCACTTCAGTACTAATCCATCTATCAGTATTCCTTCGAGGAATTGGTGCACACAAACTTTTATTGAGTCAAACTTGTAATTTTCCAATCCACTGCTCGATTTGAAGAAAGATGGTTTGCTTTGCACCCTTTGCCCTACCACGAATCTGTCCATCTATCTCTCAATATTAACCAGCTACTTCAATCATTTATTTGATCAGACTTCCTTTAGTGATTTCCCCTCATTAACTCTGACTTCATGTCTACAATGGGCAAGTTTGAGAATAGTCCTTTGTGTGTAATGCATGGATCAGTAAATGCTAATGTGTGACCTTAGCGTAAAAAAAGCTTTATCAGATTTGAACAAGATTTGATCTGTAACCCGTTAGTCTTCTCAGTCCCTGGGTTCCGTTATGAAATTGACTTGCTGGAAGTTGATTTCGAGTCTGGCCATGCAGCTAAATCCTGAGTCTATTAATATCAATGTGTCACCTCTGCAAAGCAACCACTTGTTAGATCTTGTTAGATCTTGTTAGATCTTTCCCCGTACAATGGGAATGGACCAATTTCCTCATTAGATCCCCTTGTCCTTCTGATAATTGAACTGTTAACAAATCGTTCATGCATATGTCTAGCTATAAACAAAAGAGCATAGCTGAAGACATTTGATTTTAACAAGCTTCCTCTCATTGAGGAAGTTGTTTTTTGTGAAGTGGAACTGTCTTGATACTGTTTTAAAGCTAGTTCATCATTTTGAGTGTTGAAAGCCAGGCATAGTGTACTTTTTGGTTAAGAGTCCTTATTCAAAAAGTACTCATTTAGCTGAGCCTTTCTGCTGAAATACTGTGGAAATTTGACAACCGCCACTTTGAATATTGCCTAGCAATATTTCCCACTGCTCTTCAGTGTTTCTAGAAATGTATGTCTTATAGAAAGTCTATGGATTTCTACTCTTTCTGGCTTGAATCTAGGGGTTCCAACATTTGCACTTTTAACATTTCTTTTGTTACTTGAGGCATTGTACCCGCTGTAATATATAGAGCTTGTTTGCTGATCCTCTGTTGCTCTACCTGCTACTGGGAATACTTTGTATTCTAACAACTCAGCACTATCATACAATCAATGTGCTTTAAATTATTGGAATTGTAGCAATTCATGTTTTTGTCCCAATAAACACTTACCTTTCCAGACTGGATGCTGATGTAGACAGAACGGTGCCTTTTGATAGGGCACGTGGCTCATTTTCAAATGGTTTTGGTGTAATATCGTCGGGACAGGCTGTTGTGAAAAATATTGATTGCGACGTCCGCTTTTAAGGAACATAACTCGTTCGCATGAGTAAGAGTTCAAAGTTTCCTTGAAGATTGAAGGGTATTTTCTCTGAGGTGAGGCTTGGGCCTCTCAACACTGATCCCGACAAAGCTGCAAGGTTGCATTCGAGAACAGATTGACTATAGCTCCATCTGTTTTTTATTCAGTGCTTCCACCAAAGGAAAGTGGTTGAGATCAAGAGCTAAAACACGAGGACCTCTGGTATACTACGCCCTATGTTTTTGTCTACCCCTCTTCCACAATTTTCCCCTCACACTGTCCTATTGTACTGAGCTTTCCTCGATGAATTCCTATCTTTCTCCAAAGCAAAAAAGTTAAGGTCATTGAGGCTTTTAGCAAGGCACTGTTCAACTGGTCAATTCCTGAAAGTGAAGTTCAGAGGTCCAATTGAGGGATTCAAATGATGCCTGTTCTGTGTTGAGGGAGAAATAAATGGCTTGAGGATTCCGCCTTCGTTGTGCTGAGATTGTCTTTATCTCCTTCCTGAGTGTAGTATGTCTGTTATTCTTTGGACAACAAAGAAAATGTACTCCCACAAGTGTGACACAACCCAGAAGGTTTGTGGAAACTGTTTTACAAAGGACTCTAGATTCGTTTGACTCTGAAGAGAAATTACAAGGTTGATTTCTTTGTCAGTAGATTGCAGTGATCTTTGTTCAGTTGAGTTCCCGCTGTTGCTGTACCTAGCATGATGGACGATCTGAGATAAATTAAAAGGTCATACCATCAGCGAAGCTACCAAACTCTGAATATTTAGAGATTGGTTGGGTTTTTTGGGGGGTTGGCGGGGAAAGGAACATTGTAGGGTTTCATTTGCACTGTAAATTCAGTGAGTGTCCTTGCTTAGACTAATATGTGTTAAAATTAACAACTTAAAGGTAAGATTAAAGTTCTATAGCTCAGTGGTTAGAGCACTCACCTTACAAGCGTGAAACCTATGTTTGAATCCAGACAGGTCAGAGTGAAACCTTGGGCAAGTTTCCTTACTACACATGTCTGATAATAATAATATGTAAAAAAAAATGAAAATGAAAGAACCTATAATAAATTGGTCATTTCAATCCACGACGTGTTTGTGGGACGCAGAACTCGCAAGGCTGCTGCATTCTGCCCACAAATATACAGTCAATTCTCTTTACAGTATATTGTGTGAAGCGCTTTGAGAGGTCTAGAAGATGTGAAAAGCGCTATATCAAATGCAAGGATTATTATTATTATAAGATGGTAAGTAAATTCTCTGCTGTTCTTCCTCAGGTTAAAGGCACAAGTGGTTGATGATGCCTTGAGTTTGTTGTATCATGACGCCAAGCAGAGGCATCTTGGATTGAGACTGGGAACTTTTCCCACTAATGGCCAGGACTGGGTAAGAATAAAGAGCGACGTCTGGAAATCAAAACTTTTATTTCTCATCCATCACCAGCTTTCAGTGATCGATCTGTTCGGAAATGAGTGATTGACATCCACATATCTCTTAATTCAGATTTTGATATGAAAAAAAAGCTATGCAGGTTTCTAAAAACAAATAATACAATTTAACTATCTTTATCAAGATTGTAAATTGGAGGCCCCTGGACTGGCAGAGAACTGTTTTAAAGGATCATATCTGGAGTCCAGGAGCTCAGTGGTTAGAGCACTCGTCTTACAAACGTGAGAGCTGTGTTCAAATCCAGGCAGGTCAGGGTGAATGAAACCTTGGGCAAGTTTCCTTACTCCACATGCCTAATAGTCCCTCCAAAAAATAAAAATTGATGATTTCAATCCACAACTGCTTTTGATGCTGCTGTGTGCAATTGGCTGCCGTGTTTCGCCCGCCCACAAATATATAGTCAATTCATTTTACAGTATATTCTGTGAATCGCTTCGAGACGTCTAGAAGATGTAAATGCGCTATATCAAATGCTAGGGTTATTATTATTATTATCTGTAGTTGATTCACACTGCAGTGGAGGGGAATTAGCATGCTGCTGAAATCATCTCCTCAAGGTGCCAGAGCCCATTTACTTCCCCGCTACACTGCTCAGATACCTATTGATCACCGTGGAAAGCACAGTATAAAGTGGACAACAGGTTGCAATCTGTAAAAAGAGCTTTTCTTGTTGATTAGGCAGATTACATTTTAACACAAATGCAGTAGATCAATTTGGGTAAACCCTTAGAATCTTGATCCATGCTAAACTCTCACTAGATTTAGAACAAATCTGCCTAACAGTTGCAATGAGCGGGGCTTCAAAGGTTCAATTTGTTTTCTATTAAAGCCAGGATTAGATGGTGGGTCAGCGCTCGAGAGCTGAACTGTATGTGGGTTAATTACTTTTTGTCTTATTTAGAGATCATCTGGTCTGCTGAAGCCATGGGGAGTTGCTGGAGCTGTCTGGATAAAGATATAATCCCAGACAACCACCCAACCAAATTTAAGGTAAGACTTCACCTGTAGGAAGTCCTGTACTATTATCAAGAAACAAAATAGCACACGTATGTTTCACACTTTGCTTTTAAATAATGCATCGGGTGTATGTTGGAAACAAATGGAAGCATTCTGAATGCAGATGTAAATGTCGACATGATAAAGTATAATAAAAATAATAAAAAAGGAAGGATTATTATTAGGATTATTAATTGCACATTCACACAGAAGTCTCCTAGCTCTTTCTCTCTCCTCCACCACAGTTTGATGGTTGGATTTAATGTATATATTTAATCTATACATTAGAAAGGCTTATACAATAGAGTTAATGTATATATTTCTAACTAGGAATTTTTCTCTCAGGCTCACTCGCTCGCTTGCTCGCTCGCTCGCTTGCTCGCCCGCCCACCCACCCACCCACCCTTTCCGGCTCTGTCTCTCCACCCTTCAGGTGACCAATGTAGATGATGATGGTAATGAGCTGGGCTCCGGGATCATGGAACTGACCAACTCTGAGCTGATTTTGCACACCAGAAAGCGGGACGCTGTGAGGTGGCCGTACCTTTGCCTGCGCCGCTATGGCTACGACTCCAACCTTTTCTCATTTGAAAGCGGAAGAAGATGCCTGACTGGCCAAGGTGAAGTTGAGACGTGGCCCTTTACACTGTTATCTTTTAAGCACCGAGCGAACATCTCTCGTGTCTCACTGCTCACACGCAAGGTCAACAACGGCAACAACAAAATTGCATTTGTATAGGCCTTTCACGTCGGGAGGATTGATCCAAATGACCATTTTCGGATGATTTGTGGGGTAGTTATGAGTCTGTTGCAGTCCCGTTTATTATTATAATAATAGTAATAATCCTTGCATTTGATGTACGCTACAGTGTATTCTGTGGAGACGTCTAGAAGATGTGAAAAGCGTGATATCAAATGCAAGGATTATTATTCACATTCTGAGTACTGTGTGACAGAATTGCTGGGATTCATAATTTTGATTTTTAGTGGCTTTCCCGTCACGGAAAGTTGCAAAGTGGTTCAGGCACTGGTGCTGGTGTAAGGCGGTGAGACACTACCCTGCGTGAAGGGCGCTGCACAAATGCAAGTTGTTGTGACGACAATTAAAACATTTTCTTTTCAACAAAAAAATCTTTCCACTT
Source organism: Hydrolagus colliei (assembly GCA_035084275.1). Lineage (NCBI taxonomy): Eukaryota > Metazoa > Chordata > Chondrichthyes > Chimaeriformes > Chimaeridae > Hydrolagus > Hydrolagus colliei. The sequence goes on along the minus strand of CM068762.1, from coordinate 11,386,225 downwards.
AAGTATTTGTCCTTGCTGGTTCTTGGCAGCTTTTATTTACCAGTCCTTTTATTTCTTCACTGTAGAAGGCACGTAATTACTATCGTCTGTGTGAGATCCCACCTAAAATTAATCCGAGATCATTTTAAACTGATTTCAACGATGCCAATGGCTTTGTTACTGGCTGTACACTGATCTGGACTCTTCCTATTCAGATGAGTGAAGATTAAATTCATCCAATGGACTTTTGCTGACCCGAGTTGCAGTGTTTAGAAGCTCGCTGGTGCCATCTAATGGTAACTCTCTCTAGGTACATGAGCTGTATCTGCTTGTTCAGAAGTTAGTAATCTTAAGATCAAAGTTTCTTTGATGAAGGAATCTTTAAAGAGCTTTTGCACATCATCTACTGCTTGCAGTAAGAACTGCAAATAAACTGTTGACATGTTTACAAGTTCCTAGTCAATGTAAGATATCTTTTTTTAAAAGATAGCATTTAGTGTAGAGACCTATTTCTTTACACACGCAACTCTACAACAACAACAACAACAAATTACACTTATAAAGCGCCTTTCACGTTTGGAGGACGTCCCAAGGCGCTATAGATGATCATGGTGGATAATAACTAGGAGAGGGAAACCTGGCTTTCATTAAGTAGTTCAGTGAGAAGCCAGAAGTCATTGATGCTTTAGTAAATTTATTAATCAGTTACCTGCTATTATTTTACAGGAATTTTTGCTTTCAAGTGCGCACGTGCAGAGGAAATCTTTAACCTTCTCCAGGAGATCATGCAGTGTAATAGTATTAATGTGGTTGAGGAACCCATGATGATATCCAGAAACACTCATCCAACAGAACTAGATTTACCGAGGACACCTCAGACTCCAACTAGTAAGTTTTGTTTGGCGGGTTTGTGTGGTTGGGTGAGAGGTGGACAACGGGCTGGGCCTTTGGACAGCAAGTTGTGCTGTATGTATATGTAGCTAGTTGGGAAAATTAGAGGATGGAATAAAGAGAAAGCCGTTTGTGTGTGCGTGTCTTTTGACAGCCTTTGGCTTCCAGTGCCTTAACCGTGGAGCCTAAGACCCAAATAGCTGTACGATTATGCTTCAACCGGTGACGCAGGCAAATTATGCAAGTGGAGGGGAATCTGACTGAGTACTGTACGCTTTATTTCATACAATCGCAAATCCTCACAAAATTACCGTTGATATTCCTGAAGGGCGAGCTGCTAACGCGGGGGTGGGGGAAAAGAACTTGCAGAGATTTTGGAGTAAGTTTGCTGTGTGAATGTGCCGCCCAATTTTTCCAAACGAAGCTGGGCACAGATAGCCTTTTTGTGCTTTTAACTTTCAGCCCCAGGGTTTGGCGTGCCTGGATTCCCAAACGGCTTCCCTTGTTACCCACCGCTGGGAGACGGCTCCTCTCACCCATCGACTCGGCATCCCTCAGTGGGCAGCACCCGCCTCTCCTCGGTTGGCGAGGAATCTACCCACCCTCTCATCGGCGGAGTGGATGATCAGGTGGGTACGTTTTCAGGCAATCTTTGAACCGCGGAAATCTGCAGTAGAAAGCAGGAGGCCGTTCAGCCCTTGTTCCTGTTCACTTCCACGCGGTTTGAAATTTCCGTCGAGCGAAATGTCAGAACACATCCAGCAATCCAACCAAACAGGAGACCCTTTTAAAATGTAACTAGCTGAGCCCCTTAAGCAAGCATTGTTGTCACACTATTCTTTCCCACAAATCGATCCATTTTTCGATATATTCTGTGAAGCGCTTTGAGACGTCTCAACGGTGCGTTTGATACATAAGGCACTGTAACAAATGCAAGCAATATTATTTATTATCTCACAATCTCAGTTAAACACAATTCAGTCATTTTTAAATTATACATGCTGTGTAGAGAGAGCGAGAGCGTATAAAGGCAGAACCTTACAGGGACCATAACAGATTGCCTTTGCTACATACATCTCTGGTTCCTGCAGATTCACACGTACGTAAACACTTCCAACGTCGACGAGGACCGGAAGAGGAGGCCGTGCGTCCACAGCCTGCAGGAGCCGAGGCCGACCGTTTCCGACATGATGAGGAGCCACGGCAGCCACTGCCCGGTGGTGGAGGAGCGAGCGCCCCAGATTGCCCTGCAGCCAGGGGACTCGCAGTTTGTCCTGGGTCCCACCCCAGTGCAGCGGCGGCTGATGGAACGGGAGATGATCGAAATACCAATGGATCATGGCGATTTCAGCGGCAGCCTGAGCTTCGTGGAGAGGGACGCCAGGTACGAGGTGGAGGATCACCGCGAGGCCAGCGCCTTCGGCAAGATGACTTACGAAAACATCAACGGTTTACTGGCGTCCGCTGGCACCGGGCCGCGGAGGGGGAGACTCAAGATGGCCAGCGACGGCCAGAACATTAATAACTGCGCTCACAGGAAGACAGCCATGCTGAACTACGAGAACCTGCCCTCCCTGCCCCCCGTGTGGGAATGCCAGTCGCAGAGGCGGGATGAGGAGGAGGACGAGGACGACGAGGAAGACGAGGAGGAGGACTGGAGGGAGCAGGCCACTCCCCCGCCGAACGGCTACCACAATAACTTCGATCCACTGCGTAACTACGTCAATACCGAGAATGTAACGCTCCAGCCCGGTTTACACAAGGTGGATTTCACGCGGCGACGGGACTGCACCCCAAACGTCTTCAGCTTCGACTTCAAGCGCTCCTACCCCGAGCAACGGCAGCTGAACTACATCCAAGTGGAGCTGGAGGGTGGGAGTGACTCTGACAACCCCCAGACGCCCAAAGTCCCCAGCACTCCGGTCCCGCCCACGCCGACCCGCAGGACTGAATTTTACGCTGTGATAGACCTTAAAAAGACGGCTGCTATGTCCAGTTTGCAAAAAGCACTACCAAGGGATGACGGGACGTCGAGAAAGACGAGGCACAACAGTACAGATCTGCCATTGTAAGCTCCAGTCCGTTTTTCTCTTGTTACGAATGCCTTTGCCCTCTGTACTCGAGGCGAGGTTTATCTCTAAGCTTAATATGGTATCTGCGCATTCCATTCCCACCTCTCCTCCGTTGTGGGCTACTCCTAATTCCCCCACCTTCCCTCTCCTGGTGGGTGGTGGGGGGGTAATAATTCCCTCAGAAATTTAAAAAAAAAAAAAATTTGGTCACTCATTCCACGCCTGCTTGTGGAACGCTGGCTGCTGTGTCACGTTTCGCCCACAAAAAAAAATCCAGTCAACCCACTTAGCCGTGCAGCTTATTCTGTGAAGCGCTTTGAGGCGTCACGAAGACATGATGAGCCGCTGTGTCAAATGCATGGTTTATCATTCGTATTTTTCATGAAATATTTTAAGGGGCAAAAGTAGGCTTGTCGAAAGCCGTGCTTGTTTGTAATTCTCTCTCTCTCTCTCTGTTTCAGCTCTTCATTTGTTGGGACCCACTGCTAGCCACACTTGCCATTAAAACAAAAAAAAATCGACAGAAAGTGTTCTTCTGAAGAGTGTCACACATGGGTACATTTTCTTCCTTAACAAAGTGAAAATTTGCTTTTATTTAAAGAGACAGCCTCTGCCTGAAGGGTTTGCATAAGCAAGTATTTCACTACATTTCAAACATGCCCCCTCCCCCCCACAACCCCACCACCCCACTTCAATCGCCCAGCTACGTTTTTAAAAACAGTGTTCTTCATCTTAAGGTTTAATTAACTAATGGGAAAAAAAAACTGTGCAGAAACGGTTATTTTAATGGGCTGCTATTTTAATGGGCTGCTAGGGTTTTAATCCGAGTTTTTTTTTCGAAGGGAGAGGGTCCATTGAAATGATGAGTCCTATCCCCGAAACGCAGCAGATGCCAGCCCTCGGGAGGGAAGCAGAAGCTGGTTTTAGAGTGTCAGGAAGCTTAGTTTTAAAAGTGTTTTAGTGACGGTCATTAACTATGCATCGGTCAAGCATTGTTTCACTGTTCGTCTCGTTGTGGGAAATGTTAACATTTAAGTTTTTAAAAAAATAATAAATTAATAATAATACAATTCTGCGGGTAAATTTACAGTAACAGCACTCGAAGAAACTTAAGGATGTTTTGCTACAAATTCCAAATACCGCCTCTTGCTCATTGAAACTCTTCTGCTTTAGTTAACAGCAGGCGGGCGCTGTGAATGTGAATGAAATCCGATATACCCGGCAGCTTTAGTGTGCATGAAATGTGACCAGGATTCTGATGTGCTACCTTCTTGCGGACCTGCTACAAATTTAAAAGACTTGAAAGGCTGGCGTTGTGCGAGGGACCACACTAGTAGTACTGTAGTAATAGTCACGTGTTGCATCTTTCCGGTGACGATGCACTAAAACTGTTCGAAAATTCGGCTTCCAATCGATAACTTCAAATTGTGTTGATTCACACACGCCGAGGCTCGCGGCAAAGTTGTCGACCTTTAACCCGGTCGCCAGCCTGCCCCGTTGGGTCCGAAAGTGGAAACGGCAGAAGATTTCAGCGTCCCGCCGAGTTCCAAACATCCCAATTAAACCAGTCGCCAGTCTCAACACTATTTTCTTTTCGTAAAAATGCATGTTTACACTTCTATTGAATGCAGGAAATATTTCCCATCAACACACGAAAAGCAGAACGGTTTCGTTTGACTGACACCCCCACTTTTTTGTTGTTGCAATTCATACCAAACATCCTTAATGCAATTTCTCGTTCTGTAATCAGCTCTCGACATTTTCAGGGTTATTAAAACATTAAAAATGTGCCAAAAAAAAAAGTGCCAACCCTACATGCATGGATATAATGTTTAAACAGAATTTCAGGCTTTTTGGTGTCTTTTGTTTACACTGAGACTTGCTCACTTTTTCTGATTGTTTAATCGTTAAAAGTCAGTTACTCATTTGTTGTACTTTTGTCTGTACAGCTCGTATTTTATACATGTATATTTAAAACTGACCATTCCTTTTTTGTGTGTGTGTCTGTGTGTGTGCGTGTGTATGTACGTCGCCATTTAATGTAATAACCGTGGATGGGGTGGGTGGGAGCGGAAACAAAAGTTGCCACATTCCAAGTGTGCTCTGTATAGTTGGAAATTTCTTCTTTGTCATTTGCCAACTGGAATAAGACGGTACTCGCAGAGCAAGGGGCATGTGGCTTTTTGTTACCCATGTACCTGTCGTTTCCATGATGTGTAATTTTGCCACTGCTCTTAAGGGAGTTTTGTGCTCTGTTTTTCTTTCTCAACCAAATTTGAACTGTGCCAGTTCTGTGTGCCATGCCTTGAACTCTTCATTCATTCAGTCATCCATTCAGTCATTCAATCATTCATTCACTTCATTCAGTCATTCAGTTATCTGGCCAAATTAAATGGCTTTACAGTATTACGTTTTACGTGTGTTCACCGGGATGAGATTTAGCCGGAGAATGGAACTTTCTTCCTCTTTGTAGCCTCTTTTGCACAAATAGCTCAGGCCGACCTCTTCTCATTACAGTGCAACATTGCCAGGCTCCGTAATTATCTTACCCCCCCGTGCTGCCGAAACACTCGTGCATGCATACATCACCTCACGGCTGGACTACGGAAATTCTCTCCTAGTCGGCCTCCCCAGTTCCTCCATTCATAGGCTGCAGGCCATCCAAAACTCTGCAGCCGTGTACTATCCCGCACCCGCCTCCGCGACCACATAACCCCCACCCTCGCCCGTCTCCACTGGCTCCCCATCTTCCAGAGGATCGAGTTTAAGATCCTCGTCCTCACCTACAAGGCCTTACACGGCCTTGCCCCATCCTACCTAACTGATCTACTCTCCCCCTACACGCCCACCCGGACCCTCCGTTCAACAGGACTTGGCCTGCTCCAAGCCCCCCGCCCAAACCGCCCCACCATCGGAGGCCGGGCCTTCAGTTTCTCCGCTCCCACCTTATGGAATGCCATCCCTCAATCCCTCCGTTTCGTCTCTTCCCTTTCCTCTTTCAAGGCCGGTTTGAAGACTTTCCTCTTCGATCGTGCCTTTTGTTCCACCCCAAACTCTTTTACCTCCCCTTCGTGTTTCACCCCTTCCCAAACACTCCCCTCCCAGCTCGGGTCACACGCCTCCTGTGCAGCGCCTTGGGACGTCCTCCCGACATGAAAGGCGCTCTATAAATGTAAATTGTTGTTGTTGTTGTTGTTGCTCTGACTATACAGGTTCGGTCCATGGTGTACTTATTCCCCTCAGCCCTTCCCAGTTCTGAAGTCTAGATTCTCGCTTTGTGTTAGCTGAAGATTCCAAATAATGCCAAATTGTTTAGGGAGGGTGGGAGGGGGTTGTGGGGAGGGGTGAGGGAAGCAAGGAGGAAGAGGATGTTGTATTTGATTCAACTCCCTGGAATGCCAGAATCTCTTCCTAAATGGAGGATTTGAGCCCAGATGTCAACAACAACAACACATTACACTTATGAAGCGCCTTTCACGTCGGGAGGACGTCCCAAGGCGCTCAAATGTCCTAAGCGTGAGCAAGCGTGTGCCATGATCCTCTCTGATCCACTGACTGGAAGAGAGCTCACAGTTGGAATAATGCCAGGATTTGCACTCTCATCCTAGTTGCTCAATTGCTGGAGCCCGCAGGCCTTTTTCCAATACTTTCAGAATGAACAGGTTTTCTTACTGAAGAAATGAATCTGTTCCTTAACTTTCCATTTATTCACTGAATGCCAAACCACTCTTGTGATCCGCCAAGTGTCCAGATCATTATAAACCGCCGAACGCCCAAAGCTAACGGGGATGGGGGGAGTGGTGGGAGTTCCTGTACATCTTCAAGTCTGAATCTTGATCCTAGCTAGATTTTGCTTTGAATGTAAGTAACTTCAGCCTTAAATACTTCCTTTTCTTGTTGAATAAAAAAAACATACCCACACTTGCTATGCTGAGCAGGTAGAATGCTGCTGAGTCAGCAGGGAAAGGCACCAGTGTCTGAAGTAGTTTTGCATTGATTTAAACACCTTTTTTGTTCTCTCTCTGATCTTTCAGAAGTGGGCCTTTGCCCCCTTTATTAAAGACAAACTCTTAACCTCTGTTGCCCCAGCAGAAGCTGGGAGAATGGATTAAAAGATTTATGTTTACATATCAGCACTGCAGATTCTTTTTCAGCTTAAGTGCCTATGTTGCCACACAGTTTGGCGGGTAGCCAATGAGTTGTTTAAAAAAGGTGGGGAGGCGGAGAGGGGGGAGGGAGAGAGGGGGGGAGTGGGGGAAGAGAAACAGATGTTGGAAAGAGGGAGACTTTTGGGTGGGAGCACTACCAATTGCCAAGACTCAAAACATTACACACACGTTTGGAGTTCAAAAGGCTTTGCCTGATTCAACCTGCAAAGTTCAGAGGTGAGAAGTGAGTGCCTTATCACTGTTAGCAAGATGTCTAGACAGAACCAAGAGTTCTAGCTGCTGTTGAGTTCTATTTTTAAAAAATTCTCTCTCCTTTTACCTTTTATATCTCTTTTTCTCTCTACTCTCGGGAACAAAGGGTTCAGTAAACTCGGTACCTTGCCAAGAAGTAGTTTGATCATTACCACGGGTGTGTGGAAGTGGAAGGTGGTTCCATTCTTTAAGACTCAAGATTTATTAGCAACAAAAAAAAGACGCAAGTTTACAGAACGTATTTTGATCGGGTGTTGGTTTTTTTAGCGCATCTGTTAAAGGGCTTTGTACGCTTTTGATTTAAGTCGCTGCTGTCTGACTGGTAGTGGTGACTAGCGTCTAGATGCCAATTGGCAGAGCTTGCCATCGGTCGCAAAAGGCAGATGGGCAGATATTAGTGTACTTCAGTTCCAATTGGGCGGGTGGGGGAATGCTTTCCCATGGACTCGTGTGGTCCGCTCTCTCACAATGTGGAGCTCCTGTAGCTCATCGGTTCGAGCACTCGCTTACAAGCATGAGACCAGTGTTCGAATCCAGGCAGGTCAGGGCGAAACCTTGGGCAAGTTTCCTTACTCCACACGCACGCACACACACACGCCTGATATTAATCCCTCCCCCCAAATTAAAAATCACAGTAATAAAAGTGTTCATTTCAACCCACGACTGTTTGTGGGGGGGACACGCCGCTGTGCGCAATTGGCTGCCGTGTTTCGCCCACAAATATGTACAGTTAATTCACTTGACTGTATCTTCTGCGAAGCGTCGATAAGATGTGAAAAGCGCTGTGTCAAAATGAAAGGATTATTATAATTATTATTAATAAATACAAACCGCGAGCAGATTTCATTCCGGCCATCATTCCAACCATCCTCTGTGCATGTGGCTGATCTGATAACCATTCTGTAGCTCTCTGTGTGGTACTGCACTGCGATGCACCTACTTGCTTTATTTAGTAGATGTTCTTAATGCTGTTACCTTTTCTGCTGTGAAATGTCCTGCTTTTTTGTGTGTGTGTGTGTGTATGTGAGAGCTTTTGCCTCGGTACAGAAGGCAAGTCGGGGGTAATTGTGGAGTTTACTGAATGCCCATTGCTCCCCCCAGGGGGGAGAAATGTAAATGGTAATCTTGGATTAGCTTGTTTTCAAGGTAGAAAACGTTGTGTGTGTGTGTGGGGGGGGGGTGGAGAAACTGGCAGGGGGGAGAGAGAGAGAGAGAGCGTGTAAACAGGTTCACCTGGAACTAAATTCTGGAGCAATTTGTAAGGGCTAGTAGGAGACGGGGGCACACGTTGCTCTCTGTTATAAGACGAGAGAAAGAGAGAGGGAGGGAGGACGAGAGAGAGAGAGAGAGAGAGAGCGAGCATCTGACCCCTTTAACTTGCTCTGATTGTGAGCAACCGTTTGCTGTGAAGAGAAGTTGTCTGTGTCCTGAGGCAGTTGTCATGTTTTACATTCCCTGAATTGCGTGCGTGCGCGTGCGTGCGTGCGCGTCGTGTTTAACGTAAAGCATTCAAAGACTCACCGGTTCTTCTGTCTGCGTTTAATCTTTGGGTGACATCGGTTTTGCTCTGCCTTGTGAACTGTGTAACCGGTCCAATGTGTGGTGTTTCCTAACTGGATACCTTAACAAGGAACCTTCCATTTCATTTCCAAGTAGATCGCGTCGATCTACAGGAACATCTCTCCCATCGGAGAAGTGTAACTGTTGGTTATGGTATCTTGTTAAAGAGAAATTGGATTGGTTTCCTCTCCCCACCCAGCCCCCTTCCCTCCCTGTCAATAGTCTTTTGATTTCAAGCGTGTGAATGTATACATTCCCAGCGTGTGTGACGGAAACCGGTAGCCATTCGTAAACTCTTTGAGAATTCTCTTAGCTTTCCTTGTATTTTCCTCGCTGTTGATGTCCCATGTGTTTTGTGGGTGGTTGTTTTTAACCCTTTCAACCCCCTCCACCCCCCCTGCACGCACACACTGTCCTCGCACATTTGTGTTCCATCAATTTACAAAGGAAGGGGCTGCATTACCCCGTGGTCCAGACTGAGAATTATCCATTAGTTAGTGCCGCGGGATAAATACAGCCAATATAATAAAAATTATGCTAATAATAATAATAATATCTTCTCCTGAAGGCACTGATTGATTCCTGCTGGGTGGGTGTGGGGGGGGGTGTGGAAATGTTTGACAAATATCTAATATCTCGTCTCTCGAAAGTGGCCATTCTTCACCAGGGCAGCGAGACACTGACTGACTTGACTGACTATCCAACTGTGAACTGTTTCCCGACCTACATCCGCAAACACATGTAACAGCAGCAGGGGGGAAACTGAATCCGATGAGTTGGTTGCGCCGTCTGGATAACTGTTCCAAACGATTTCCTCTCTTGCCTGTTGTCCTCACGCCTCTTGTCCAAAACCCAGTTTGCCGAAGCCAATTGTAGCAACTCCTACTCACGATTCCAGCTGAACACCGCAGACCGGCAGTCCAGTCAGTCCCTATAGCCATCGGTGTGCGAGGCACAGCGCTGTAACGCGCGCAGTGCCTTTATATCCGTTCAGCTACCGGGGGTGGGGAGGGGGGAGTGGGGGGAGATTGTTAAACCAGTTAACTCGTATTTTTAAAATATATATATATATATATATATATGGTTTCGTAATCACAGTCCGTTTTTACAGTTTTTTTTGTCTCCGTATTTCATTTGTCTTTTATTCCTTTTTATCCTAAATGCCGGTGTGATGTGCGCTTACGAAAACCTTCCATTCCGCCGGTACCTTAAGACGACCATCTCGTACTTGTATTAAAAAAAAAGCTTTGGTACTTTCTATATATAAAAAGAAACGCCTTCACTAGCGCACGCACACACACACATACACACACACACACACACACAAAATTGCCGTTCGCATCCTTGTGGGCATAAGAAGGGTTAAATACAACCGGCTGCCTTGTTTTTTCATTGAGTGAACGATAGGTACTCTTAAAAGCAAACTAATTGTATTGTAATTTCAGTAAAAAGTAATTGTAGTCTGATTCTGAATATTTATGAATTTATTATTGAAGTGACTACACACTATATATATTAAAAAAGAAGAAGATGCAATTCCAGTGAGGGATGTACAATTAAGTTGAATGTTTCTGTTTTATGGAAATCGGGGTACGTTTATAAAATGCATTGTATTATACTGTATTGCAAAATGCTCTGTTCGAACATGCATCATTTCATACTTTGTTTATATTGCTGAATGGAAATGTATGAAATTATAACAGTTTCAATGTTGTAAGAACCAATTCTGTATCATACTCTATTGGCCTCTGAAAAAATGGCATATAGAATAAAACGAAAATGACCAAAAACTGTTTGAATTTGTGTGTTTCTCTCTCCCTCCGTCCCACCCCCCCCCCCCGCAAAAAAAAATATTATTCACATACAGATTAGATCCCTTTTCTGGTCTGATGCCAAGTAGCTCACTTGGAAGAGGATAAGCGGCTTGGGACATCCTCCCGACTTGAAAGGCGCTCTATAAATGTAATTTGGTTGTTGTTTTGTTGTTTTAATGGGGACTGAACGGGATCTAAACAGACTCGCCGAGGTCTGCGGTGAATCAAAACCGTGTCGAGACTCATCCGTGAGACTTGGGTGTGTCTCTTAAGCCTGAGAGTCAAAATCCCCAAAGGCTAGGGCGCTCCATGCTTGACAAATACAATACCCAACAAACCAGAATTGCCTGATTGCAGCCTGCGGGTGTGGAGACGCTGTGGTCTGAGATGCACGACCAGTTGTTGGAAACTAACTGATCATGTTTTCACCATATCCCCAAACCACGACCCTTAGCTTGCAGTTCCTACTATGTTCAGCACTGTCCCACCCTCTGTCTCTCCCATCTTTCCCCTCCCCCCCCACCCCCCCCCCCCCCACCCCCATCTCCAGCTCGGGCCTGAAACAATGTCCCGAGGTGCTGGACGATGAAATGTTTCCACCAGAGCTGGGGCCCAGGGAAGGTGAATTGATTGGATTGATGTTGGCTGGCACAATACTGGTGAGATGTAGTGAGTTTTGAATAATACAATACTGTAACGCACTGGTGTGCAATTCACTATAACAGCCGCCACTTGTATTTTCTACAGCACTCTTCACATGGGCTCGTGTCCCGCATGCTGTAATAGTAATAATACTTCACATCTTACCGACGTCTCAAAGCGCTTCACAGGATATACTGTAAAGTGAATTGACTGTGTATTTGTGGGCGAAACGCGGCAGCCAATTGGCGCGCAGCAGCGTCCCCCACAAACAGTCGTGGATTGAAGTGACCAATTTACTATTGGTTGTTTTTTGAGGGATTATTGTCGAGGCGTGTGGCGTGAGGAAACTTGCCCAAGGTTTCGCCCTGACCTGCCCGGATTCGAAACTGTATCCCATCCCATATCTTTAGCTTTACTCCCCCCAAAATGGGACTGATATAAAAGATTCGCATAAAAGGGGAACTGGCATCACGAAAAGGTCTTTGTGAGTGGAGAGGAAGAATCACCAAGTTGGGTTTCACAATGGTGTCACGCGAAGTGAAAGCGCTCATTCCGTTCCAACGACCCCGTCTCTGGAATTTCCATGTGTGGGTTGAATGCACGGATATCTCGGGTTGACTTGGATCCTCTTAAGCACAGTGATGAGTTGCCAACGCGTGGTGTCTAGACGTCTCAAAGCGCTTTGCAGAATATACTGTAAAGTGAATTGACTGTATATTTGTGGGCGAAGCGCGACAGCCAAATACGCACAGTAGCGTCCCCCACAAACAGTTGTGGATTGGAGGGATTATCATGAGGCCGTATGTGTATCTGTGTGTGTATGGAGTAAGGAAACTTGCCCAAGGTTTCGCTCTGACCTATCTGGATTTGAAACACAGCTTATAAGTCAAGTGCTCTAACCACTGAGCTACAAGAGCTCCACATTGCAGTGTGTTAGTTTCGTCCAGAAACCGAGAAGAGTTTCTTGAACGCAGGGCCTCCCTGTAAACCACAGGCAGGAAGGTGGGTGAAATCTTTTTACCCACAAGATCTCAAAGTGATTCATCAACCTCACACACACACACACACACACACAGAGTCTGACTGAACATCAGCTGTACCTCACGTTGTATCACATTCACATGCTCAGATGAGTCAGGGGGCAGGCAGTGATTTGAGTGAGAGAAAAATGGGTACAAGGTGAACGTATTTATGGTGTTCCTGTGTGTGAATTTGCAGCTGAAATCCCAGATCCTGTGGCTCAGTGGGTTAGAGCACTTGCCTTACAAGCGTGCGACCTGTGTTTCGAATCCAGGCAGGTCAGGTCAGGGCGAAACCTTAGGCAAGTTTCCTTACTCCACACACACACACACACACGCGCGCACGCGCCTGAATCAAAAACCCAATAAGAATTTGGTCACTCAATCCACGACTGTTTGTGGGGGACGCTGCTGTGCGCAATTGGCTGCCGCATTTCGCCCACCGATATACAGTCAATTCACTTTACAGTATAATCTGCGAAGCGCTTTGAGACGTCTAGAAGACGTGAAAGGCGCTACATCAAATGCAAGGATTATTACAGCCACACCAACACCAAAATGACATTCATAGAGCACCTTTCACGTCGGGAGGACGTCCTGAGGCACTTATTATTATTATGATGATTATTATTATTAGACTGACATTTCACCCGGAGTTTGTGTTTAAAAAGCGACTGTTTGCTTCACCGTGATTTACATGATTTATCCTCTGATCCCGGCTCGCTTAAGTCACTTGCGCGAGGCTAGACACACACACACACACACACACACACACACACACACACAACACACACAACATACACACGCACAGACTGAGTTCACGGGTTAAACTTGAGGATTTCCCTCTTTCCTACACAACCGGCCAGAACAACATGTTGCACCCTGTTTGTGTCAGCAACCAGCTGTCTGTTGAGAAACACCTCAGTTGCTATGTGAGGCATAAAATCCAAGCTGGGCTGACTCGGGACGTCGGCTGTAAGAAGGCACTTTTGTTCCCTGCACAGCACAAGACCTGTGTCTGTGTCTGTGCGTGTGTGTGTGTGTCTCTGCGTCTGTGTGTCTGAGAGCTTCTGGTGAGTAGTGATGCTCTCTCTCTCTCTCTTCCGAACCCGAACGTAGCTTTTACCAAGCAGCGCAGGAATGCTCGGTTGCCAGTGATGTCTTGTTATTGATGGGGCTGAGGGCTCGGGCAGTGAGCCAGGCTGAAAGCAATCGCTCAGGAAGTCATTTCGTGCTTTCGTGCTTACGGCCTTTGAATGTACTTAACCCTGTTGCAACTCGGGGATGCAGGCGTTTTATGAATATGCCCTTCCTTCCCTGCCTCCCTCTTTCTCTCTCCTTCTCTCTTTCTCTGTCTCGCTCCCTCTCTCTCTGGGGTGTATTTCAGACGAGCGCTCTAACCATTGAGCAGGGAGCGATTAGAAAGCTTGCAATGGAATCCAATGGAAGGGCAATGATAATAAGAATACTGTAATAATAATCCCGGCATTTGATACAGTGTCTTATCACCTCGCCGAGACGTCTCAAAGCGCTTCACAGAAAAACACTGTGAAGTCAATGAATTGACTGTGTATTTTTGTGGGCGAAACGTGGCTGCCAATTCCGGGTTCTGCTGAAGTCGGGAGGCTTGCAAGTGAGAGACCTGGGGTTCGATTCCAGGCAGGGCGAAACCTTGGGCAAGTTTCCTTACTCCACACACACACACACACACACACACGCGCGCGCACGCCTGATAATAATCCCTTGAAAAAAAAACCCAGCGAAATAATAAATTGGGCATTTCAATCCATGACCGTTTGTGCGGCAATTGGCTGCCGCGTTTCGCCCACAAGTACACAGTCAGTTCACTTTCACGGTATGTGCCGTGAAGCGCTTTGAGACGTCTAGAAGACGTGCAAAGCGCTGTATCCACTGCAAGCATCATCATCATTATTATTATTACCTTTCGCTCACCTTGTAGCCGTTCGTCCGCAAGAGTTTTAAAGCTCCGAGCGCGTGGTGTTCACAGGCTTTGCGCCTGGGAATGCACAAGACAACGGAACTGAAAATAATCATCATCGGCTCAATCGGGTAAGTGTGAAACGCGCTTCGCCCTGCGGCTGTTCGTCGTGGCGCGCACCGGCTGCCGTGTTCAGCTTCGAAACAGCGAGGTCACTACACCCGCGACAGAAATTATACAATGTGTAATAATAATAAGAATAGTAACCCTCGCGTTTGGTACAGCGCTTCTCACGTCTTCCAGACTGTGTCTCAAAGCGCTTCACAGAATATACTGTAAAGTGAACTGGCTGTGTATTTGCGGGCGGAATTATCCACAAAGCACCAACGACAAAGTTTCGATCTTATACCACGATCAGCGCCTCGCAAGCTTGATTTATTATTATTATTGTAGAGAAGTGGGTGGGGGGGGGGTGGGGGGGGCATTTTAAGAGAAGGGCGACGCGAGTCTGGCTGTGGTTGCCGCTGTGGTTGTCGAGTGACTCTGTGGTTCCTGATTACCTCTGACGCAGCGTAGGTAAAACGTCGCTGCTCAACCGATATGTGAAGAACACGTACACAGCGGACTACCGCACCACACTGGGAGCCAGCATCCTCACCAAGCAGATCACAGTGGACGACCACACAGTCAAACTGCAGGTCAGAAATATTCTCCATTTTCTGACCGTTCCTCACCCTCCAACCAGCCTCTCTGTCCCCGCGCTCTGGAACTCCATCCCACAGTCCCTTCGCCTCACCTCGCTCCTTCCTTCCTTCCTTCCTTCCTTCCTTCCTTCCTTCCTTCCTTCCTTCCTTCCTTCCTTCCTTCCTTCCTTCCTTCCTTCCTTCCTTCCTTCCTTCCTTCCTTCCTTCCTTCCTTCCTTCCTTCCTTCCTTCCTTCCTTCCTTCCTTCCTTCCTTCCTTCCTTCCTTCCTTCCTTCCTTCCTTCCTTCCTTCCTTCCTTCCTTCCTTCCTTCCTTCCCTCCTTCCTTCATTCCCTCCCTCCCTCCCTCCCTCCCTCCCCCCCTCCCAGGCCGGTCTCAAGACCTTCCTCTTCCATTGTGCTTTCTGCCGCCCTCCCAACTCTCTCCCTCCCTTCCTAACTCTCTCCTGCCGCCACTCTCCCCACTACGCTGCCCCTCCTTCTTTGTCGGGTCACTCCCGACGTGACTGTTCAGCGCCTTGGGACGTCCGCCCGACGTGAGAGGCGTTCAATAAATGTCACGTCGTTGTTGTTGGATGTACTATAAGTCAGTGTCATTTACCGAGTGACAGCAGCTCGAATAGTTAGCCGTTACCTAATCACAGAAAACTGTCAGCATAGCTCAACGTAAACAGGTCCTCGATAACTTGCCTCTCTGAGATAGAGAGGGCTTATCTGAAGTGGTTTTACTGTAACACTGGCCATTGGTCATTGCTGTGTGCAAATCAGCTGTGAACCGGCTGCGTGTTTGTCAGGCGAGAACGCGGCGCACAATTGCGCACGGAAGCGTCCCCGGAAAACAGTCGTGGGTTGGAGTGACCAATTTATTATTTTGTCTTGAGGGGTTGTTATCAGGCGCGCGTGTGTGTATGTTGTGGAGTGAGGAAACCTGCCCAAAGCTTGGCCCGTGCCTTGATCTGACCTGACCTGCTGGGAATCGAACCCCGGTCTCTCGCTGGCGAGTGCTCTAACCACTACAGGGAGCTACAGGGACTCCCGACGAGGAGGCGTGTGTCAATTGCGAGGATTATTATGAATGATGCGTTGACGCGCCCGTGTTTTTAACGTGCCTGGTGAGAACGAGGGGTCCGTTTATTGAGGGTTGTGGAACAGAGGCCGGAGCCATGTTAGACTGTTGGTTTGACGCAGATCTGGGACACGGGAGGTCAGGAACGCTTCAGGGCGTTGGTGCCGACTTATTTCAAAGGCTCGGACGCTTGCTTGCTGGCGTTCGATGTGACCGACGTGGATTCCTTCTACGCTCTGGAGGGCTGGAGGCGAGAGATTCTGGGACAAACGCATCCGGGCGTCCAGCAGTTCCCCTTCGTGGTCTTAGGCAACAAGATCGACTTGACGAGCAGACAGGTAAGCGGACAGGTGCTGGGTGGTGGGTGGGGAGAGTACGGGGAGGGGGGAAGGGAAGCAGTTACGTTCGTTCTCCTAGGAACGTCTCTCGCTCTTGCTCCACACGTATGCGTGTGGATGTAGCTCAGTGGTTAGAGCACACTTGCCCTACAAGCGTGAGACCTGTGTTCGAATCCAGGCAGGTCAGGGCGAAACTTTGGGCAAGTTTCCTTACTCCACACATACACACACACACACACGCACACACAATAATAATCCCTCAATAATAACAATAATAAATTGGTCAATTCAATCCACGACTGTTTCTGGGGGACGCTGCTGTGCGCAAGTGGCTGCCGTGTTTCGCCCACAAATATATACAGTCAATTCACTTTACAGTGAATTACAGTGATTCTGTGAAGTGCATAGAGACGACTACAAGACATGAAAAGATCTATATCAAAGGCAAGGATTATTATTACACGACTGTATTATCACCTCACCTCAGGTAAATGTATTTGCAACTACATTTTCTGCTCTTACCTGAATCTAACACTAGATGTCGATCTCCTCCTCCCAACCCTTTCTCCTCTCCACGGATATCCACGCACAAAACTCTCGCAATGCGCTACACAGTCCAACGTAACTTGCAAGCTTTGGCCAAGAATAAAGAACCTTGCACTTGAACGCCAGTAAAGTGTTTCAATTCCGTCACGTCCGATTGATTTGTAGATTCCCGTGAGCTCAGCGGTTAGAGCGCCCGCCTCGCAAGCCAGAGAGAACCCGGGTTCGATTCCCAACTCAGGGAGAAACATTGGCCAAGTTTCCTTACTCCACACACACACACACGCACGCTCGCTCGCACGCACGCACGCACGTACGCAAGCACGCCTCTGTTTTACCTGCCAGTAAGTAGGAACCCGGTTGTTAGTCGATTAGCAGAACGCATTTCTGGGGGTAATAATGTCTTCAAAATAAAATAAAATAATAATAATAAGAATAATTTGGTCCCTTCAAACCATGATTTTTTGTGGGACGCTGCTGTGCGCAATTGGCTACCGTGTTTCATGCACAAAACACAGTCAATCCGCTTTACAGTACATTCTGTGAAGCGCTTCGGGCCGCCTGGGAGACGTGATAAGGCCCCACATCAAACGCAACGATTCATATTCTTCATATTAATATAATTCCTAATTGTCAAAACTAAAAAAAAAATCGCAATCAAATCTTTAACCCCCAAATAGATCGAGTGATGTCATAAGTTCACAAGGTTGGTTTGGGTGCAGAAACACCTTTGGCCATCTGATCTCATCTTCCCGGAAAATAACCAACCCTAACATCCCTCCCATCGCAGAATCACTTCTAAATGGATCCCTGTGTGCTCAGCCAGCCTCCGCCACCCTCGCTGTTAACCGTTTCCAATTATCAATTGCCCTCTGGGGAACGAAAAAACTTCCCCACGTCTGTCGTGAAATTCCCCTTTGCAACTCGAGTCCTCTGCCTCGCTTGAAATAATCCTCGTAGTTGACACAGGGTCTCAAGGCGCTTGGAGGAAATGACTTGAATGAAATAATCAAATCGTGGATTGAAATGACCAATTTCATATTTTTTTTGAGGGATTATTATTAGGCGTGTGTGTTTGTGTGTATGTGTGTGTGTATGTGTGTGTGTGTGTGTGTGTGTGTGTGTGTCTGTGTGTGTATCTGTGTGTGTGTGTGTGTGTGTGTCTGTGTGTGTGTGTCTGTGTGTGTGTGTGTGTGTGTGTCTGTGTGTGTGTGTGTGTGTGTGTCTCTGTGTCTGTGTGTGTGTGTCTGTGTCTGTGTGTGTGTGTGTCTGTGTGTGTGTGTGTCTGTGTGTCTGTGTGTCTGTGTGTGTGTGTGTGTGTGTGTGTGTGTGTGTGTGTGCGTGCGTGTGGAGTAAGGAATATAGCGCCTTATTGGGTCGTTGAAACATCTCAAAGGCGCTTCAAGGAGTGAATGCACCGTCAAGTGAATTGACCAGATATATCTGGTAGGCGAAACGCGGCAGCCAATTGCGCCCTGTAGGAAAGTGTAGGAAAGCCTCGGTTGGATGACGTGAAGTGACTGTTTCTCTCCCTGCCGCAGGTCACGAGCAATCAGGCCGAAGATTGGTGCCAAGGCAAAAACATCCCTTACTTTGAGGTCAGCGCAAAGTGTGACATCAACGTTGACCAAGCTTTCCTGTGTCTGGCGAGAGACGCTTTGTTGCAGGTAAGCCCTGAGGCTATTTTATTACCCCGCCAACCAACGAGAGGAAAAAAAATTGAATACTTTTGCGGTACGGTGTGCAGTCTAGGCTGACGCTCCATAATAATAATAATCCTTAATAATAATAATCCTTGCACTTGATATAGCGCTTTTCACAGCTTATCGACGTCTCAAAGCGCTTCACAGAATATACTGTAAAGTGAATTGGCTGTATATATTTGTGGGCGAAACGCGGCAGCCATTTGCGCACAGCGGCGTTCCCCCACAAACAGTCGTGGATTGAAAATGATCAATTTTTATTATTGTGTGTTTTTTGGAGGGATTATTATTATATGTTAATCAATGCAGCGCCGTATCACGTCTTCGTGAGACGCCTCGAAGCGCGTCGAGCGAACTGACTGTATATTCTGTGGCCGTGACCCAGTAAATGGGAAGGAAAGTTTCTGCGAAAAGAATTCTGGACCCAACCCACTGCCGGCCTGATTATCTGCCGCGCTTGCAGATACAGACAGCAGCTCCTGTTCGAACCAGCTTTGCACACCCTGTACTCTGCTGTCATCACCCCAACGCTGCAGCTTCGCGAGTAGCAATCCGACAGAACCTCTGTGAGCTATCGCCCCGCTTCACTCACCCGCTAAGGCGCAGGATAATCCGCATCCGTGCGTTGTCCCTGTAAGAAATGATCCTCTAACCTCTAATCATCAGTGGTTAGAATCACTCGCTCGCTTTACGAGCGCGAGTGTTTTGAATCCAGGCAGGTCAGGGCGAAACCTTGGGCAAGTTTCCTTAACTCCACACACACACACACAGACGCGCGCCTATTAATCATCCCTCAAAAAGACGTCTAGAAGACGTGAAAAAGCGCTTTGTCAAATGCAAGGATTATTATTAATAACTGACGGGAGCAGAGGAGTGATCAGGGAGGGTTTGTGTTGGCAGGTTGCTCTGTGTTCCTGGAAATCCTTGGCTATGACATTCTGATTGTCCAATGTTATTTAAAGCACCAGGTCAGGGTTTGTTCAAATCTTCTATTTAGACCATTGGTTGATCGGTACTTCAAGCCTAATTACCCGACCCTGCCCTGTATCCCTCGATAACCTGACCTAACATATAGCTATCACACCTCAGTCTTGAAGAAGTCAATGGATTCAGTTTTGTGGGTGGGTTGGGTGGGGGGTTGGCGAGAGTTTCAGTCTGTTGGTGAAACCAGTGGCGTAAAATCAGAGACCAGTGTGCTCTGTCCTCCGCACGTTGGGTGAGACTGACTCCAGTGCCTCAAGCCTCGCAAGTTTGAGGGACTCTCCTTTAGGCTAAAACATACGACGGCAAAATACATTTGCACTACTGCGTCTTTCACGTCAGGCGCACGTCCCAGTGCATTGGGCAAATAAAACTCAGCCAATCAGCCTAATTAATGTCTCACCTATTAAACCAATAATAATAATAATAACCCTTGCAATCGATCTAGTCTCTCATCGCAGCCGTTGAGACGTCTCAAATCTCTCCGCAGCGAGAAGGGCAGTGAAGCGCGTTGACCGGGTGTTGTGTGGGTTGAACCCAATCGCCTGGCGAGAGGCCAGCTTCGGGCCTCGAAGGAGGGGGGCAGGAGGGAGCGAGAGCGAGAGCGAGAGAGAGAGAGAGAGAGAGAGAGAGAGAGAAAGCGAGGGAGGAGATAAGAAAGTGGCAGCGGTGATTGATTTGGGCTCAGTCGTGGGCCGTGGTCCAATCGGTATCAACGTGTAAACACACGGCTGAAGTGATTCCCGAGCTGTGAAGTGACTGGTGTATGTGTGTAAGTGAGTGAGTGAGTGAGTGAGATACCAGTGTGGGAGCCGTTATGTTTACCGGCCAGTAACTAAAACAGACACGAGCACAGTAACAACTGCATTTTTTTTGGACTCGATTGTCTCATATTTTCCCTGACTATTCCATTACTGACGTGCGATTTTTTTTTTCTTTTTGGAGCATCCCCAGCTCGTGAATCAGAGCTTCTCGTTGAGATAAAATAAAGATTGGTGTAAAAATAGCCCTGGCCTCTGCCTGAACCCGCTCCTCGCTCGCCGCGATCGCTGGTTGTGTGCGTTCGCTGGGAGAACTGCGTTTCCCCCCCACACCCCCCCCGCCCCCCTCGCCCCCCCCCCCCCCCCACCACAGCGGCTGCAGATTTCTGAGACCTTTTCACGGCGTTACAAAAAACGCCGTGTCAGCGCGAGGCAGCTCGCGTTTCGCGCGTTACGTCTGTGCCGTCCTTAACAATAATAATCCTTGCATTCGGTATAGCGCTTTTCACATCTTGTCGACGTCCCGAAGCGCTCGCGAGTCCGTTCCGTGTGTCCGCGCGCGATTCGGAAGAATAATACGAATTTGATAATCCTTGCGTTTGAATGCGGCGCCTTATCTTCGCGACGTCCTCCGAGCGCTCCGTACAATATACTATAATATTTCGCCCCCCAAAAGGCGTACAGTCAATTCGCTTTACGGTGTATTCCGCGAAGTGCTTTGGGATGTCGAGCAGACGTGAAAATCACCACTTCAAATGACAGGATTATTATCATTATTGCTGTGAAGTGAATTGACTGTGTTATGGTGTGTGTGTGTGCGTGTGTGTGATGTGATGTGATATGGTATGTGGTTTGTTTTAGATGTGTGTGTCCTGTAAGCCTAGACAGAAGCATAACCAGTGGCTCATTCACCGTTCACGTGTAGAATGAAGTCCCAATTACTTTCTCCTCGCAAACCATGCATTTAGAGGCTACAATAAACGCTTGCGTTTATTGCAGGGTGTGGACTGAATGCAATTAAAAGATCTGCCGCGACCTAACACATTCACGCTGTCGGAACAGGCTCGACTGGCTGAATGGCCACCTCCGATTCTTGTATCAACAACAATAATATTATGGTTATTTTATTATTGCCCGAGCCTTGACCTATTTTTTCTCTTTCTGAGAAGGCTGACGCCTTTGAAAGTTCCTGTTTATTTCTGATTTCCAATGCATTATAATCTCTTCAATTTTTTTTCTCTCTCTCTCCCCTCGCACTTCTCCTTCGCTCCCTCCTTCCCTTCCCTCCCCAACCCCAACCCCCCCCACCCCCAACCCCAACCTCTCTCCCTCTCTCTTCTCCACAGTATTCGGAAGCCAAAGATTGTTACTTGACTGACTCCGTGTCGCTGCAAGACAAACAAACGCCAGACAGACAGAGGTGTAATTGCTAATTATGTGTGTGTGTGTGTGTGAGTGGTGGGTTCTTTGTTTGTCTACCTAAATCTCTCCCCCCCCCCCACCCAGCACCTTGTGTTTTGGAGGGATGTGAGGTGGTGGGGGGGGATGTGGTGGTGGGTGGGGGGGGTGGAGGGCGAGACAGATGTGATACAAGAGGGTACTTGGTATCAAGTAACCAAAGTCAACAACAGACGGTAGAAACTTTGCAGTCGATTTAAATTGGAGATAGCTGGGCAAGGATCAGGATTGCCTGGAATATACTGGGGTTTGAGGGTGAGCGCCTCATCGCGTATTCGAGACAACAACAACAACAACAAAATGACACGTATAGACAGAGCCTTTCACATCAGGCTCTCTGGACAGTCACTGTGTCAAACCCGAGCTGGGGTCGGGGACGGGGAGGATGGAGAGAAATGGGGGTGTTTTGAGGGTGGGGGGGGGGGTGGGGGTGACCGATGGGACCGTCGAAGAGGAGGGTCTTGAGGCAGGACTTGAAGGAGGCCAGCGAGGGGGCGAGGCGGAGGGCCTGCGGGATGGAGTTCCAGAGGTTGGGGGCAGATTGGCTGAAGGCTCGTGCAGTGGGGCGGGTGGGGCGGGGGGGACGTGAGGCAGGCCAGAGACCGCCGAGGCGAGGGGAGGGGAGGGGAGGGGAGGGGAGGGGAGGGGAGGGGAGGGGAGGGGAGGGGAGGAGCAGGTTAGGAGGTTACAGGTGAGGCAAGGCCGTGGAGCGGTTCGAAGGTGAGACTTCTCAAAGCACCTCACAGGATACACTGCAAAGTGAATCGCCTACAAAACACACACGGTTCGTTCAAAACGCTTGTGGCTTTGAGACTTATCGAAGACTTGACAAGGCGCTGGGTCAAATTCAAGGATTATTGTCAATTCTTCCTCCGCCCTCAAAGGTCCCCGAGACCCTCTCACCGGTTTGAGAAGGACAGTGACTGCAGACGAACGAAGGGGGTTGGTTGGGTTGGGTTGAGTTGAGTTGAGGGTCGGAAGGACGGACGGACGGACGGAATTTTTTGGAAACCCAAAAGAAAGTGAATAAAGCCGTAGATTTTTTTTTCCGTCTTCAGCCGAGCCGAGTGCTTAGCGGACGATCAGAGGCTGGTCGACAAAGTCGACGACACTACACGAACTTCTCCCGGGTAAAGGGAACGAGGGCCCAACTAGCCTCCTGTAAGCTAGAGACGCTGCCTTGATCCAATTACAGCTATAGTTCGGGGTATTTGCCACTGGATATTTATTTATTTGAAATGGTTTTCGAGGCGGTAATCAGATGCGCGCCGTAACTAAAGGCAAATGTTGTGGGTCGGGGAGGGAGGGAGGGAGGGAGAGAGGGAGGGAGGGAGGGAAGGGAGGGGAGGCGGAGGAGTTAGGGGAGAGGGGCGGTAAAGGAAAAAGAAATGAATAGACTGGTTTGATTCATCCTCCAGAGCAAGTGTGTCTTCTAACCGTGTGCCAAGAGCTGCCTGTTGGAATTGTTCTCCGTGACCTGCCACAGTGTGTGGTGTCGGTTACACGGACGGGCTGTTTGGTGGGGAAACGAGATGAGTAGATCAGGGAGGAAATGGGAAGGCGAGGAGGACCAAGCGAGACCTTTCGAAGGAGTATTCCTCGCCACGCCAGAACCTTCGACCACCACCCTCCCTCCTCCCATCAACCACAACCCCACCAAGTCAGGTCCCCCCCCCCCCCGCCCCACCAGCGAGAATGGTGCCAAGTGAGCTGTGTCCGAGCCGCGGTTTATTCTCGAGGTGTTTTTGGCTTCGTGGCTTAACCTGTAGCGCGAAAAAGAGAGAGACACACACAGAGAGAGAGAGAGAGAGAGAGAGAAAGAGAGAGAGAGAGGGAAGGAAGGAAGGGTGTGGGTGGGGCAAGAGAGAGATAGACAGAGAGAGAGAGAGAGAGAGAAAAAAAGGTGATTTTCCTCTTTTACGGGTCAGTGGTTGTTCTTGTGGCTTTGCGGAGAATTTAAAAATAGAATTCAGGGACGGACGAGGAGCAAGGGAACAAGGGAAGCTTTCCTACGTCGCGCATTTGATATGGGGAGGCCTTTCGCCAGGAAAATGTCCGACGACGGCAACAAATCGCACGTCACGTAAGCGCCCGTTGCCGCTAACGTCTTTCAGCGTTAGTCGTTGGGCTTTACAGTCATTCCGGTGAAGCGCTCTGAGATGGCCTCCCTCGAGACGCAAAAGTCCCCGTGTCAAACGCAAAGGGTTTCTTGTTATGTCCTTCATGTTTTGATGGCTTTACACGTAGCAAGGTTCTGATGGGAAGCGGCAAGGAGGGGGCTGGCTGGTTGGCTGAGCTGAGCTGCTTGACGAAGTGTTGTGGAAAATTATTGTTCATTGGTAAGCGCTGAGTGTTTCTTTGTTTTGTGGGTAAACAAGTTTTTCTTTTCACCGACACTCAGACACTCTTGAGTCACACCACCTTCCCACACCCCCCCCATACACTGACACGCACACACACTCACGCACGCACGCACACTCACAGACACCACAGACGCAGTATACGCAGACGCACGTACACACAGTTACGCACACGCACATGCACACACACACAACACAGACATACACACACATACACACCGACACACCAACAGACACACATACACACATGTGCACACACACATGTACACAGACAACATGCACAAACATACACACACACATACATGCTCACGCACACACACGTAAATACACACCTTCACACATGCGCACATAACAACAACAACAAATTTACATTGATAGAACACCTTTCACATGGAGAGGACGTCCCAAGGCGCTGGACACGCACACACACACACACACACCACCATCCCGCAGGCAGGCACAGCACATTTGAGGTCGTGACATTCATTTGTACTTAAAACCAGTGTAAATATTTTCCATTTAAATAAATGCTCCACTTCATTCAGCTCCCAAGTTAATTTAGACAGAAGAAGCTGCTGCCTAAACACTATTCCACAATGACGAACTGTTGTGAAAGTCATTTGTTGAGCAACAACAACGTTATATATATTTCTTCCCCCCTCCGTGGCGCACGGTTACGGTATTTGCTCGGACTTGGGGGGAGGCAGAGACAACCATAGAAATATAAAAACAATAATAATAATCCATGCATTTTGATATAGCGCTTTTCACAGCTTATCGACGTCTCAAAGCGCTTCAGAGAATATGCTGTAAAGTGAATTGACCGTATATATTTGTGGGCGAAACGCGGCAGCCAATCGCGCACAGCAGCGTCCCCCACAAACAGCCGTGGATTGAAATGACCAATTTTATTATTGTGTTTTTTTTTTGGAGGGATTATTATTAGGCGCGCGCGTGTGTGTGTGTGGGTGGAGTAAGGAAACTTGCCTAAGATTTTGCCCTGACCTGCCTGGATTCGAACACAGGTTTCAAGCTTGTAAGGCGAGCGCTCTAACCACTGAGCTACAGGACTACACAATATGCATTTACAGCACAGAAGAAGGCCATCGTGTCTCGTGCTGCAGGGCTGTGAGAGATCGGGGACTCGGATGAGTGGTAAAATAATAATAAATAATAAAAATAATAATAATAATCCTTGCGTTTGATATGGCTTATCACATCATTGAGACGTCTCAAAGCGCTTCAGGTGTTTTGCTCTACTGTGTACATTGACTGTGTATTTGTTCATGCCTGTTTATTAAATTTAGTTAAATGGATTTGCTAAAAATTAAGCCATTAATACAGTCACTTCACTTTGCAGCAAAGCGCTTTGAGAAGCCCTCCTGACTTGAAAGCTACTGGGTTTGTTAAACAAACTTTTTTTCTTCCTAACCAAAAAATCAATTCTTCGGATAGAATTCTGAATTCGGGACTGGAATGTGTGTTTGCGTGTATGAAATGTCAACGTATCATGTCATCGGAACTGATATTTTTGTTTTTTTAATAAGAAAAGATGGACTTTAAAAATAAACTTTTCGAAAAACTTGCTCCTTTTGCCCCGGTCTCTTTCCTTTGTAGCGAGAGACTTGGCTGCCTCTGTAAGATCTTGCGCGTGCATGTGTGTGTGTGTGTATGTGTGTGTGTGTGCGTGTGTTTGTGTGTGTGTGTGCTGTGTGTGTTATGTGTGTGTCGCCTATCTGTGTCGTCTGTGTCTGTCTGTGTCCATCTGTCTGACAACTAGAGAATTTCCAAGTGCAGGAATTATCTTCACATCTTAGATAAAAGGTCTGTTTTGTTTAAAACCAACCTGCCTATTTGGCAATCCTTCACAAATACATAAGAAAAATAAAAAAGAATTAGATCACTCAAACCACGACTGTTTAACAACAAGCAACAAATGACATTTGTAGAGCGCCTTTCACGTCAGGAGGACGTCCCAAGAAGGGACGCTGCCGTGCGCAATTGGCCACTGTGTTTCGCCACAAAAAATACAGTCAATTTCACTTTACAGTGCATTCTGTGAGGCGCTTTGAGACGTCCCGACAACGTGTTAAGGCACCAAATAAATATATATCAAATGGAAGGAATATTATTGTGTCCTTTTCACCGGTTGAAATAGTTTTTGACAAGTCACTTCCTCTAGCAATAATAATCTTCGCTTTTGATATAGCGCTTTTCACGTCTCAAAGCGCTTCAGAGAATATATGTAAAGTGAATTGACTGTATAGTTATGGGCGAAAACGCGGCAGCCAATTGCGCACAGCAGCGTCCCCCACAAACAGTCGTGGTTTGAAATGAACAAGTTTATTATTGTGTTATTTTTTTTGAGGGATTATTATTAGGCGTGTGTGTGTGTGGAGTAAGGAAACTTGCCCAAGGTTTCTCTCTGACCTGTCTGGATTCGTACACAGTTCTCACGCTTGCAAGGCGAGCGCTCTAACCACTGAGCTACAGGAGCTCTGCTTCCTCTCTGGCAAAGGGAGATCAGAACTAAACAAGGGGATGTGTGATCTTAACATTGGAGCTAAACTGGTGAGAAGGTGAGATCAGAACATGTTTCTTCACACTAAAGGGTGATGGAAATGTAGGGTACATTACTCCCAGCAGACAGTGGATTGGAAATCAACTGATCGTTAAAAGGGAGATAGATACTTGGGGAGGGAGAATAATTGATACAAGGCAGGGAAATGGGATTGAGAGCCAAGATGCAATAAAATGTTTGTTAAATGAGGGTACTAAAAAACATGTGGCAAAGGTGGTTAATTGGACTTAAGGCACAGATCAGACATGAGCTTATAGAATGGCTGAAACAGACTCGAGGGGCTGAATGGCACAGTTCCTGTTTCTACGCTTCAAACTGGTAGAAAAGGTTTGAAAGATAAGGAAATGGAGAGGAGTGAAAGACAGGCTGCGTAATTGGAACATTCCAAGCCCGTCTCTGGGTCGGTCTCATCGTAAGTTCCTGGTGAAAGAACGCGGGCAACGCTGTTGGGAGTCCACCACTGCCCCCTGCCTCTGTCAGATCTCTGTGACTGTTGTGACTGGCATCAGTCAGCTGGCTTTGATGGGTGATGCCGATCGGGCCCAACCCTTCTTGTCACATGTACCATTAGTGATGTTAGTATTAATTGCGGTTTCAAAGTCTCTCGGTTCACACACGTGTTAAGATTCATTAGTTGCCAATTTTACGAGCACGCAACTTTCTAAACAGTGTGAGATAAGGCGTCTGATAGTTGCCTAATCAAGGGTTTATCTCCTGGTTATATACTGCGTATGGATCCTTCAGCAAAAGGTTAGACTCTGTAAAAATTCCAGATTGTTTTGTCACGCTTCAAACTCCCTGTTGCCTCTTGATATTAGTTCAAAAAGCACTGGGCTGTTTGTCACATCAGTTCTTCACGTTCCACCAATAAACAGTTTGTGCTTAAATTGCAAACAAAGTGTAGCCCTGGTGTTAAATTGCCCTCTTTCTTTCTCTATCTTTCTCTCTCTCTCCGTTCTTTATCGCACCCTCCCATCCACCAATCTCGCAGGAGCTACTCAACTGTATTAATAGTCAAAAGGGCTTCGAGAGACGTTCTGGCGATCTATGTTCGGCCCATTTTGATGCCATCCTTCCAGGAAACTAACCCTACTCGACAATATTTTTATAGAGCCCTTCACGCAGGGTAGAGTCGCAGAGCAAGCACACACCAAAAAGCACACACTTTAAAAACTTAACCTTAGTAAGTATTTAGTCTGTGTGATCTAATTTAATAAGAAGAATAATCCTTGCATTTGATAGCGCGCTTTTCACGTCTTCTAGACATCTCAAAGTGCTTCGCAGGATATATTGTAAAGTTAATTGACTGTAAAGTGAACTTGTGGGTGAAATGCCAATTGCGCACGGCTGTGTCCCACAAACGGTTGTGGATTGAGTGACCAAATTAATATTGTGTTTTTGTGTGAAGGATTGCGATCAGGCATGTGGAGCAAGGAAATTTGCCCAAGGTTTTGACCTGACCGGGAATCGAACCCAGGTCTCTCGCTTGCGAGGCGGCTGCTCTAACCACTGAGCTACCACAATTTATGCTTTCCATTACAGCATTGAACCATTCAATGAGTCAAGTCTTCTAGCTGTTAATTTCTCTCCGTCTGTGGCAATATTTCCTGGTGTCTATCGTAAAATCGACTTCCACAAACCCCCCACAAAGTTTTCTTGTTCCGTTGCCTCTGGCGTATTCTGAAACTACGATCTGGGTTCACTCTGAAATCTTACCGCGGGGCAATGAATTATTCAATAACACTTAAGTATTTTCTTTAAGAGGCCCCCCCCACCAAAAAAAAATGACATGAAAGATGATTTGGGTTGGATTACTGGGTCTGTTTCAGTCTCACTCATCAACTTAAAGCTTCACCAATGCTCCTCAGGTAACTTCTGCAGGTAGGTAGACTTAAAACTTAAAATGATTCCTAGTTGGAGTAAAATTTTGTCTTTAATTGTCTTTTTGCCCCTAATCTATCTATGTATTTATCTATCTATCTATCTATTTATCTATCTATCTATGCAGATATTCAAGCCATCTGAGATCTCTGTGCTCTGAGATGTTCCTACTCCGTACTCCCCTCACCCCACCCACCACCCACTTCTTTGTGTTTTGACTTTCTGGGCTTATATTGTTCCTCTTGTTTACTACTATTAGAGATGTTTTGTCAGCAAAGGTTGAGGGGAATAAAAATTCCAACCTTTGTTCTTGCAACTTGCGTCCTTGGCAAGTTTTCCATCGGTCATATGACATCTCCACCAGTGTTTCCAAGACGAGAAGTAAATCTTCTCTGGCCTTTAGCTTGATCTGCGCAAATCTGAGGTTTGGTCAAATTTTTTTGGGGGGAGAAACTGCCTAGTCTTTTGCTTTGATAAAACTGATTGAGTTCTCTTTCTCCCTCTGCACTGCCGCACTCCTTCACACAAAGTGGGCAAAATTCCAAGAGATTGATAATACAAACACAGTACTTGCCTGTGATAGAGCATTTTACCCGACGTCTCAAAGCACTTCGCAGAATATACTCTAAAATGAATTGACCGTATGTTTTGTGGGCCAAATTTTACCTCACCTCTGCAAGAAAGGACAAATCCGGGTTGCCAAGACATCTAGAGTGTTGTTCAACCCTTTCTGCTAGACTTTGACTCGTCGTCAAAGAGTTGAGGCCGCGTTGCGAATGCTTTATCAAACTATCGATGCGTTGCTTGTCGTAAGGGTTATCAATAAATAGAGGCAGGTGGGAAGTGGGAAATAGTATGAGTAACTCCCCCTCTCCCCCCCATCTCTCTTTATTGGTTCCCACCTGGAGGGAGAAAAACCAACACAACATTGAAATAGAACAGTGTGTTTAAAAAAAAATGCAATTGAGTTGATCGCCTAACTGTTAAGGTTTCAGTCCACATCTGCTGTGTATTGTAGAAAATGTGCGAGTTCGTTTTCCCGACTGGACCCTTGACCTCGACATCACACTTCGCACAGACGCGGGAGCCGGCGAAACCATCCGTTGCGTCCTCGACGAGTGAAATGAACTTAGCCGCAGGCAATTGGCTGACAGTAACAGCGAGAGCGAGCATTGGTGTGAACGCTACGCTTGTCAGGAAGCAACCAATCAACGTGCCACTGTACAATCAACTCAAAAGACCACATAATGTCAACACGCACGCACGCACACACGCACGCACGCACGCACGCACGCACACAAATGAGCATTGTATCTGAAATAACGAGCCTACCGAATGCCAGATGCTGGTAAAAAAAAACTCGTTTTGCAATAAACTCAATCGCCAATGGGTTGCAGTCTGCCTTGGGTTTCCAAATTGGGGTCTCCTTTGCCTGGTTCAGCTTCTCTAGGTGGAGCAGAGAGAGAGAGAGAGAGTGCGAGATAGAGAGAGAGAGAGAGAGAGAGAAGATTAGTAGGAAAAATCACACATTCTCTCTTTACAAGGCGGCGTTCAGACAACAAGAGAATATCGTGGTCGGCAATGACGGCGACATCAACGAGTGCAGATCGTAGCGATGCCGTAAGAGACGAGGCCGACTGATCGGTAACTGGAGAGGCTTGCATCCTTCCCCTGTAACGTCCGCAGTCATGAGCCAGAGTGAGCTTGGGTTCACCCGGCTCATGTATTTTCACCCTAAGTCGCTATCAGCCCCTATGGAGTTAATGCGATACGAAGTATCGTTGAGAAATATGATCCGTAGTGCAAAGTAATGCAGAAAGACAGTTTTATAGCAGTTCTTATTTGCCAACATCTAACCCATCAATATGTCTTTATTGCTTGCTGAGTTCAAGGATTGCAACCTTTTCCGATGAATCACGGGCCACATTGCCATCAACGATCGACTAATGTGAAATAAATAGTGTGTACTTTTACACTTTCACCTTCAATCTCTCTTCCCATGATCCAGATAAGGGTTGTGTGTGTGTGAGTATGTGTTCTGTACGCATACCAAAGAAAGCCACACTTTAGAAGGTACCTTTGCCAGAACCAGAAAATGCCGTGAAACTTGGAATCTCACTGTGCAGCACTTCGAGACATTCTCCTACTGTGAGACATGTTGTATAACAACAACAACATTATATGTACACAGCGCCTTTCACGTCGATAGGATGTCCCAAGGCGTTGGACAGTCATGGATCTCGACCTGAGCTGGTTGGTGGGTGGGGGTGGGGGGCGGGGGGGGGGAAGATTGGGATCGGGGTGGGTGGAGGGCAGGGAAGGTAGGGGTATGTAGGTGACAATGTCGAAGAGAAGGGTCTTGAGATGGACCTTGAAGGAGATGAGGGAGTGAGGTGAAAGGATGGAGTGGGATGGAGTTCCAAAGTATATATAAATGAGTAAATGTCGTTTCTTTAACTCGAACAGTTCCCACATTGTTGAATGACACAGAAGGAATTATTACACCCGGGAAAGCGATCCGCCAATCGACTAACAACTAGGTTCGTCCTTACTTCTAGGTAAACAGAGGCGTGTGCGGTGAAGGAAATCTGCCCAACGTTTCTTCGCCCTGCTGGGAATCATACCCAGGTCTTCTCGCTTGAGGAACAATGAGCTACAGGACTACAAGAGTAAGATGCTCAATGGAGAAAAATGGGTCAAATAATGGCAAAGCGATACCCGTCTCTTGTTGGCATTGTCAAGTTGATGTGAAGGCTGAATCTCGGTCAGTGGGACCTCACTTCATGTGAATATAATAATATAATGACAATCCTTGCATTTGATATAGGGATTTACACATCTTATCAGCGTCTGAAAGCGCTTCACAGAATACAGTATACTGTAAAGTGATTGAACTGTATATTTGTGGACGAAACGCGGCAGCTAAATTGCGTACAACAGTGTCCCCACAAACAATCGTGGATTGAAATGATCAATTTGCCATCCAATTTGCTCTCTCTTTAATGGGAGGCTGTTGCTCTATCACTAGAATTACTCTATCATCATTTGGCTGTAATAATATTGATTAACCTATTGCAAAGAAGTCCAACGGTTGAACGTGTAAGGGGAACGATTCAGACGAGGAGAAAAAATTCAGTAGCAAATAAACTTTAGTCCGGAATCAACGTTTGAAGGCAAAAAGTGGGTATGATCACAGCAAATAGCACACATCCTCGCCCACCAAAACCGACGAAGGATCGCGTTGAACAATATTGACATGTTTATCTCAATCTCAGGATGCCTTCATCCATCACTGTGTAACAATAAATACAGCTGGAGCAAAGGACACAATTAGCTAAAACAAGCCGGGAAGGTTAACCGCTCCCTCTCGGAGAGAGGATAAGGTGAAGGAGGAAAATCAAAGCACCTATAGCGTGACCTTAACATTTTTCATTGATAATTTGGCGGTTTCCGGGGGCAATAATCCTCTCCCCCTAACCCCCTCCCCCACCACCACCCACCGCGCGACCCCTCCCCACCCCCCAAATTAAATATGGTCACTCAATCCGCCACTGTTTGTGGGACGCTGCTGTGCGCAATGGGCTGTCGCGTTTCGCCCCCAGAATACACAGTCGATCCACTTTACAATGTATTCTGTGAAGTGCTTTGAGATGTCTCAATGATGTGATAAGGCAAGGAATACTATTATCATTGCTGTTGCTACACTATTAATTTCTTATGAATCCTTGCATTTGGTATAGCGCTTTTCACGTCTTCTGGACGGCTCAAAGCGCTTTACAGAATATACTGTAAAGTGAATTGACTGTATAGTTGTGGGTGAAACGCGGCAGCCAATTGCGCACAGCAGCGTCCTCCCACAAACAGTTGAGGGTTGAAGTTACCAATTTATTATTGTGTGTTGTTTTTTTCTTGAGGGCTTATTATCAGGCGTGTGGAGTAAGGAAACTCGCCCAAGGTTTCTCCCTGGCCTGCCCTGGGAATCGAACCCAGGTCCCTCGCTTGAGAAGCGAGTGCTCTAACCACTGAGCTGGAGTGAATCAATCTACGAATCAATGGGGGGGGGGGGGGGGGAAAAGAGTGAAAAGAGTTGTACGAGCAACTAGCAGAAGGGGAAGAGGAAAATAAAAAATCACACAAGACCTTACCTGGTTGATATTGGTCGAAAAATACCTAGAATGCTTTGCCCAGTTGTATTGACAGTCTAAGGACAGGTATTGTTGGCCTGGAGGCAGGATAGCCACTGAGTTAATGACCACAAATTAAGCAAGTTAGGCTTGTTCTACTTTGGAAACGTCAAGACCTCCAGGCAAGCTTGCAGATGTCTTTCATGATTAAAAAAATACAGTGATCCGATCTGATCCGGGTGACTTGCGGCGTAATTAATCTTGGTCTGGGAAATTTGGGATTGACATTCGTCAATTGTTCGAGTCAAGTAAAGTTTGCCAATGCCGGAAGCAACTCAACACACTGACACACACACACACACACACACACACACACAAACACACAAGCACACACACACACATGCACACACACGCACACATACACACACCCTCCTTGTTATTATTCCATAATCAGAAGAGTCCTTTCATTCCAATAAATATACTTGTCATATCAACACTCGTTTACAGATCCACTTTTGGTGATAAACACACACGCACACAGACACACAAGTCTTTCAGATTGGACAATATCCCCCGAATGTCGACACCATAAATATTAGAGCTAGAAGGATCTGTTTGTGGTCACAATATTGTTTGGAAGGGACCGGGTGAATGGCCTTCTGTTTAACCTGAGCTAAACGACGGCCGATATTTTTCTGATCGACCCAGGCTCGATTGACAAACGCTTCTGAATTGGTGGTGGGGGAGAGTGGGGGGGGTTTGTTTACATGAAGCGCTCCCCTCTCTGTACGAGATGAACTTCTCAAGTCTAAGGAATAATTGTCCTGTATTCAACGCGTGTATCTGATCGTGCGACTGACTGAAAGCTAGACCGATGGACTCGACACAAAAGTTTTTTTTTAAAAGGTTTTTTACACACTGCGGATATCACAGCTCGCTCACTTCATGGGTTGGTTGTGGGACGTTGCTGTGTGTGAATTGGCTGCCATGTTTACAGTATATATCCCATCGCTCCACTTCACAGCATATCCCCTGAAGCGCCTTTGGTACAAGTGTTGTACCAAACGCAACACTTATTATCGATCATTATAATTGCCCAAAGTCTGTCTCTCTTTGTCTCATGGTGTGGCAAGCATTTAGCTTGTCGTCTGTAGCTATTTACCTGCTGACATCCTAGTCCCCTGTTCCGAGTCTCATTCGCGTCAGATGCTCATTGGATTTCAAGGTCATCAATTGACTCAGTGGATAACAGAGAAAATAAAACATTGAATCAACCAAGGCAATTGGAGCGCGAGCTGGGAATAATAAGTCTATCAAAATCCAACTGGGATGCAGGTCTAGTCTTAACGAGGAGCAAAGGAGAGAGAGAGTGAGAGAGAGAAAAAGAGATGAAGTTATAACACCAATATAACGCAGGCACACCTCTCATTATTATTGTGTGCACTATACATAGATGCATTATAATGGGTTTAGTGTGTTCTTTATATTGGTTTGGGTTTGGAAAGCAGCCACTAAATTTAGACTTGGAAAATATTTTTTCCGTCAACTCACAGTTTTCCAAACACCTCTATTAGGAGGTATTTTAATTTCCCTGTACTTTTATGACGTTTGTGGGGAGGAAGGTGATGGTTGGGAGGGTGGGGTGGGGGGGTTAGGCAGGGGGGAGGAGGACTAGGGGATGGAGTAGTGGTCGGGGGGGTGGAGGGCAGAAAATAAATTGACAAATAGAACTGGAGACAACGTTACAGACAGAAACAGGTCACCACGCACATCTGTGCTGATGCTTTCCTTCGCAAGAGCGGTGTAGGCTCATCTCACCCTCCCTCTCTCTCCCTCTCCCCCACCCCCACTCCCACAGCCCCTTTAGAGTAAAAGGCAGAGTGCCACAAATTGCAGCATTTAACACAGACAGGGCGGCAGACGTATTGATAGATTTCGTACGGATAAAGGGATCAAGGGATACGGGGATAAGGCGGGGGCAGGTGGAGTTAGATTAGAAGATCAGCCATGATCTTATTGAATGGCGGGGCCAGGCTCGAGGGGCTGAATGGCCTACTCCTGCTCCTATGTTCTTATGTATTAGGATTGCCCGCTCCCCTTGATACAGCAACTGCAACTTTCATTTATTTGCACAGAGCCCCTCACGTTGCGCGATGTCTCGGTGGGCTTTGCAAGAATGGGGTTGGACACTGAGCGAGGGACGGAGGGAGGAAGGGAAGGAGGGAGGGAGGGAGGGAGGGAGGGAGGGAGGGAGGGAGGGAGGGAGGGAGGAAGGAAGGAAGGAAGGAAGGAAGGAAGGAAGGAAGGAAGGAAGGAAGGAAGGAAGGAAGGAAGGAAGGAAGGAAGGAAGGAAGGAAGGAAGGAAGGAAGGAAGGAAGGAAGGAAGGAAGGAAGGAAGGAAGGAAGGAAGGAAGGAAGGAAGGAAGGAAGGAAGGAAGGAAGGAAGGAAGGAAGGAAGGAAGGAAGGAAGGAAGGGGAGGGAAAATTGGCCAGAAGCACATCAGGAAGACATGGAGAAGACATGTAGTTGACTCCTTGGAAACATGTCTGTAGGTTTGAGAGTTGAAGACATACCCTGAGACACAGGAGAATAGCAGGAAAGGAACATGCATCATTTCCCTTGACAACCCCGGAAGAATTTAGCAGTTAGAAAAAATAATACATTAGGAGCTTAAAAAAGTCATCAAACTGAAACATCCCCCCACCTCCCACCGACCCCACCCCACCCAACAATGGAAGGTGACTGGAGGTTACGGGGTAAGTCAATGCTTCTGCGTTTGGCAACTTCAAGCAGATATGCCCTCGCAGGGGGTAGATCTCACTGTTAAAGTCCCTGAGTGAGTGGTAAGCAGAAGACTAACTTGATGGGCAACCTGCTGATCCAGGAGCCTGACCAAGGAGGAACCTTTCTTGGCCAATCTTACAGGACAGCAGGAGGTCATTTGAAAGAGTTGTCTCCCCCCCCACCCCATCAACTGACCAGCCCCCAGGGAATAACGGGTATAGCTGCTGTGCGCAATCGGCTGCCGCGTTTCGCCCACAAATATGCAGTCGATTCGCTTTACAGTATATTCCGTGAAGCGCTTTGAGACGCAGTCTAGAGGACGTGAAAAGCTCTGTATCAAAATGCAAGGTTTATTCTTCTTATTATTATTATTAAACCGACATGAGTGCAGCAGAAGCAGGCGGGTTTTGTGAGACGGTTAACTTGTCCTCCCGGCTGTAGCCACACGACTCCCTTGGGGCCAGCACTCACCTGCTTTACTCCCCAGGTTCCCTTGTATTTGGTCCAGGGTCCAAATTTCATCCAGCCACCCCATTTTTACAACGCCAGCATACTGGGAATCAGTGCAGATAAGCGTCAATAGGAGAGGCTGACAAATTTACACTCTCTCTCTCTCTCACACACACACACACACACACACACACACACACACAAGCAAATTTGGCGATTGGGATCCACTTCTAGTTATTTGGTTAGCAGCCGATCCGTTGAGCGGGAGGCCGGGTTATCGGTAGCTGCCGACACCGGGGAGGAAACCTTGCTGAGGACCACCGTCTGAGCTCTCAGCTCTCAACGGGTGAGGAGTCGGGCAAGCGCCCGCCTCTCAGTGGGAATCGGGATCCCGCCATTCGCTCCGCTGGGCGGCGCGTCCAATAAACAGATCGTTTGGATTTAGCCAAAAAGCTGCTGTGTCTCGCCTCAACAACAGCCACGCTATTCTATCGAGCGAGTTGCTTGAACCACAGGCCTCCGCTCTGCTAATTCCTGTCTACAGTAAGTACTGTAGAAACCCAGTTGTTAGTTCATTAGCGGATCGCTTTAATAATTATCAGAGCCTCCAACCAGCCAGCGATAAAGCATTGTGGCCTCTCAACCACAACTGTCTGTGGGACGCTGCTGTGCGCAACTGGCTGCCGCGTTTCGCCCTCAAAACATATACAGTTTGTAATATATCCTGTGGAGCTCTTTGAGACGTCTCGGTGATGTGACAAGGCGCTACATCAAATCCAAGGATTATCACTTGTTATTATCATTATTATTATTATCTTGTGTGAACGACACAGTGTAAAAAGCAAATAGTTATGGTTTTTCACCTGCTCAAATAGAAGAAATGAAGTGTCTGCGAGATACTCCGAGATACTTTTTCTCTTTTGCTTCATTCATTCATAACTCAAATTCTTTGAGAAAAAAAGTATATATTTTAGAGCGAAGCTTACCAGCGTCCAGTGAATAAATAACTGGCACGAGAGTAGAAGAAGGAGGATAATGGATCTGTTTATCCCAACCAGAATTGCGGTGCTCTTTAATGACTGGCGATAATTAAGGAATGGAATGGGCTCAGTAATACCGTCATATTTTTTTGACCCCATAATCTTCAAAGATCAAGAGGGGTAATTTATAAAATTGCTACCTTTCCTCTGCTAGTAAGGTGCAGCTTGCTTTCGCCAAGTGCCTTTCTGACAAAAGGAGCCTAAATACAAGGTCAAAGAAAGGTTTGGGGGGTGGTGGGGTGGGGTGGGGGGTGGGGGGTGGGTAATTACGCTTCCCGTCGATTATTGTGGTTTTGCACCCCATTTTGCCAGCCCTGCTCCATGCATAATCATGATTTAAATAAAATTAGCAAATCATTTTCAAATCAGGGTCTATGCAAGGCTGTGTGTCATTGCATCTGATGACTCATCGCTCTATTTAAGCAGTCACTTCCAGCCTATTCGGCTCATTACACTCAGAGGTAATACACACAAGTTTGTAACACCTGACAGAACTGCGTATCCCAGCCCTGCGCCCTCAGTGCATTGAAGGTAATAGATCCCTTTGCTGTTCTTCTTGTACTTTTTTGTGTGTGTGTGTGTGTGTGTGCGCGGTGGGAGAGATTATCCGTATGTATAGAGAAAGTTGAGTCGATAATTTGCCACCAACAACAAAAAAATCGATCCGACTCTATTTGTTCAAGTGCTTAACTGTTTTGGGAAAGATTGACATTGAATGTCGGGAAAGGAAAACAATAGTTTGAGGAACCAACCAAACTCATAACTCGTATGTGTGTGTGTGTGTGACTCCCGGGTCAAATTATCTGTTTATCAATTTTTGAACTTTTCTTTTTAAAAACAAATGGATTTTTAGGCTTGTGAATGTTTCCCGAAGATCATGAGTTGTGTTGATAGTTTTGTTAAATTGATTATTTGATACTGTTTGGGGTTAGTTGTTCATGGAAACTTTCGGATTAAGTGTCCTGTACGTTTTGTTTTGTTTAATGCAATAATTAACCGTTTGGAAGTCTTGGTTGAAACTGTTTGATCTCCTCTCCCTAATCCATTCGCTTCCACCCGAGAATGCTCTTGAAATGTAGGAATTTTGTTTGACATCTCTCCCCGTGTAAAGCCTGTAGTTTGTTAAATGTGTGGTTTCCATTGAGTATTTCAACTCGCAGTAAATGCCTAATTCCTGTTGTAAGGAGGGGCAGAGAATGGAGGGGAGTTACCCAGTCAACCCAAGCCAATTTTTCGTAGCAGGAATAAAAAAAATGAGCAATCAGTTTAACCCAAAGCCAATTTAGGAAGATACAAAAGCAGTATTTTCGGCTGTCACACCTTACCGGAATGTCCTCTTTCTTCTAGAAATTTTGCCCCGGGGAGTTAAAGCGAGTGGTTGTTTATTTTGGGTCAGCCTAGCGCCTGACACATGCGGAAACCCACCACCTGCGCTTAAGAGTTATCCAAAACCCTACTGAGAATTGCCATGTTACAGCGAGGCCCTGGATTTTCAGACCGGATTTGAGAATTTTTCCAAATTCTCGCCGCGAGCTTGACTATCAAGGCAAAAAGGCCTTCGGCTCGAGAGGGCGCGAGGAATTTCTGGTCTCCGCTGGCTGCCTCAACGCGCGCGGACGCCGCCGACGCTTTAACACTGGATCCGGCCGCGTTGCGTTCCGTCCGGGAAGCTTGCCACCCTGTTTGGAACGGGTCGTTCGTTCGTTAGCTCAGACCGTGGGGCAGTACTGTGCAGCTAAGACGAGGGCTCTGGCTTGTAGAGTCCACACGTGTCGAGTGGGGAGCGGTGACAACTGCAAGGGAGGGAAACAGGCTTGTCATGTACAGGTGGTTCGTGCCTGTAGTGTCTTGAACACATCAGTCTGTTGGTGCATGTCGGTGGGCATTCGTTGTGGGTTAATAGTAATCCTTGCGTTGCGTTTGATATCACGTCATTGAGACGTCTCAAAGCGCTTGACGGGACACGCTGTAAAGTGAATTGACTGTATTTTGCGGGTGGAAAACGCGGTGGCAGCCGATTGCGCACAGCCAATTTGTCTTGCTCGGACAAAGCAGCGTGGGACGACCTCCCGACGTGAAAGGCGCTTATACAAATGTGATGTGTTGTTATTGTTGTTGTTGAAGACAGATCGATTGACTCCATTCAATGGTCTGGAGGCATAGCAGGCTCCGGTCAGGACTGAGGCGGAGACACTGGACTCCAAAGTCTAGTTGGGAGGCCACCAGAAAATTCCTCCCGATCTCAGCGATAAGACCGTCCATCTTGAAATTTAAGATCGCGGTGAAAATTTGGGGGGATAAAAAATTCTAATTTGATCAAATTTTCTTAACGTGTGAAACAGTGGAAAATGAAATGTTTTCCATTTGATGAAACCCTCAGACTCATCTAATCCGTGTAGTTTGGGTAGTCGAACTGGATGGGACCTTGGTCTTTTATCGCCCCAAAAATTCTTATGTTCTTATGTGATTATAGTCCCCCACAAGCCCACCACCCCCACTCATCCCTCCTGTCCCATCACTGTAACCTCCGATTCCTTTCTCTCTCCCGCATCTTGGATTTGAACGCTGAATCCATGAGAGATTTAATAAGAATATTAAGAATAAAACAACGCCAGCAACAAAATGATATTCGTAGAGCGCCTTTCATGTCGGGCGGACTTCCTTGCATTTGATATATAATGCCGTACCACTATACGTCGAGATGTCTCAAAGCGCTTCAGAGAGTAAACTATAACATGAATTGACCGTATATTTTGTGGGCGAAACGCAGCAGCCAATTGGGCACAGGAGTGTTGATGTTTTCAACGGCGTTCTGTTTTCCCGGAGAACAAAGATGACATTGCAATCCTCTCAAATATTTCAGGAGAATGATATGATAACAGTCATTTATTACCATTGTTAATAAACTCGTGGCACTTAGCACTTTGAACGAGCAATTAGGATCCAAATTGATTGAAGGCAGATGGATTGATTGATGCCTTCCAACGGGCTGGAGGGATAATCTAGTGAGGATCAGATTAAGACAGAGGTGTTGACGCCTGGATCCAAAGTGTAGCTTTCGCGAATTGGACATCGATCGCAAATTCAAAATGACGTCGAAATGAGATTCCCCGGAAGCGATCCGCCAATCGATTCTACAACCGGATCCTCACTTACTGCGAGGTAAACAGAGCTGAGATCGTGGCGTGGAATCGTACGATCCCGAACAGACTGTTTTTTAA
Source organism: Hydrolagus colliei (assembly GCA_035084275.1). Lineage (NCBI taxonomy): Eukaryota > Metazoa > Chordata > Chondrichthyes > Chimaeriformes > Chimaeridae > Hydrolagus > Hydrolagus colliei. The sequence continues at coordinate 11,345,894 of CM068762.1, read as the reverse complement.
ATACTTTTCCTTTCAACTTTCCAACTTTTTGTGGGGTGGTGTTCAAGTTGTTCTGGATCTTATTTATTCGCAATGAACAGTGACCTGCGTATATCCATCAGTGGAGCGTCCCGTAGCTCAGTGGTTAGAGCGCTCGCCTCGCAAGCGAGAGGACCTGGGTTCGATTCCTAGGGAGGGAGGACGAAACCTTAGGCACCTTTCCACGCCCCACTGACCAGCGGTCAGTACCACAACAACTTCAACAACAACTTCGATTTATAGAGCGCCCTCCACGCCGGACGGCGTCTCAGAGCGCTTCAGTAGGAACCTGATTGTTAGTTGATTAACGAATCGCATTCCACAGGGAACAATCCCTTGTGGGCACTCAACCCACGACTGTTTGTTGCTGTGTGCCATTGGCTGCCACATTTCGCCCCCACAATATACACAGTCAATTCATTTTACAGTACATTTAAGCCATCTGAGACGTTACCCTATGTGAAGGGCGTTATATAAGTACAATTCAGTGCTTTGCGACGTCTCTATGACACGATAAGACCCTATATCATATGCAAGAAATATAATAATTATTATTAATAAATGCTCTTCTCTCTCTCTCTCTCTTATCACTTTAATTGCTTATGGAGAAAACACCAAAGGTCTGAAAACCATTGACAAGTGGTTAAACCCTTGGCATAATTAAGGGCTGTGTGTGGTTCCTGATTTGCTGAAGCATCACTACTTGGGTAGCAGATAGAACCAGCCCCACTGAAGGAGGGACTGTGTTACAGCGTAGACAGGATTCCTCCTCCAGTACAGGTAGGACTTATGGAAGTGTTAGTAACGAGACACTAAGCTGGAGAATCAGGTAGGCAATTTCCTCTCTGAAGCTCTCTCACCTGCCCTTTTATTATTCCTCCCCCTTTCTTCCATTAACTTCATCAAATGCAAGGATTATTATTGTTATTATTATTAGCTTGTTAAAAAGTTTTGGTTCCTCTATAGAGAGCTGGTGTCCCTCAACTGCTGTTCACAGTGCTTCACTCTAGTCACCCAACTCTGTCTCTCTGCCAAAAGAGGAACTTTTCCGAGTTTTGTTTCCGAGCTCCGCAGCTTGGGGAGGGAAAAGTTGGGAAGTCCACCCAATAGGGAGGTAGTGGAGTCAAGCCTGGATGTAATGAAATTGTGGATAAGTGGCCCGAGGGGAGAGGTAGTGGTGGGTGCGGGCAACGTTGCGGAGGTAGAGGAAGGCAGAACAGGTCATGGCACGGATGAAGGGTTTAAAAGATAGTTGAGGATGGTTTGAGTCTTGGTTCGTTCGAGGTGGAGAGTGCTTTGTGAGGCTATCAACCCCTGAGGTGCGGAGGCACTGAAGGGAGCCAAGCAGGAGAGCCTCGGTCTTGATGACGTCCAACTGGCGAAAGTTAGCTCTCGTTGATGTCTGACAGACAATCCTTCAGAATAGCAGTAGTCCTGGAGTCGAAAGTGGAGGCAGAGCGATAGAGTTGGGTGTCATCTGCGTACATGGTGGAGCTGAGAGCAGAGGCAGTGGAGAAGAATAGAATAGCCGACAGCGTCAAAGGTGGCAGGGAGATCGAGAAGGCAGAGAGAGAGAGAGAGAGAGAGAGAGAGAGAGAGAGAGAGCCCTGGCCACAGACGGACAGAATGTCATTTGTAACTTTGACTTTGTCTCTGTATTGTGGGCAGCACGGAAACCAGATTGGAGACGTTTGTACAGGGAGTGGCGAGAGAGGAAAGAGCGAAAGCTGGGAAGCAACGATTTATTCCAGGACCTTGGAGAGAAAAGCAAGGTTGCGTTGGGACCGTAGTTTGAGAACAGTTTGAGAAACCAAGGGTCAAGGTAAGGTTTTTTTGAGGGGATGTGGACAGAAAGAGGTTGACAACATCAGTTAGTAGGGGAGCAAGGAGGTAGAGCTGGGAGGCAAAGAGAGAGGTGGGGATGGGTTCAAGGGGGAAGGTAGTGGGCTTCATGTAGTAGATGATGGGGGCAAGAGTGTCGAGGGTAGCCGGGAGGGGGTTGTGGAGGAGAGTGACTGTAGAGGTAAGATTGTGAAGAGAGGGGCAGGAGTTCAGATGCCCCAAGGGTGGCAAGGAAGGAGTAAGGGGCAATTTTTTTTTCCAAGGGTGGAAATATTTAGTAAAGGATCCTTCATAATTAGAATAAAACAGTCGAGGACAAGTCAGTTTGAGCTGAATTCGAAGCTTGATGCGGTCAGTCAATGATGTACATGAAGTCTGGTAAAATTGTATGGAATTTATTTTTTATTTAATTGAAAAATATTCGATTAAAATACGTTTTTGTTTCGATGGGGTGGGGAGAAGGAAAATAAAGTTTAACGTCTACTAGTCTGGAAGACGTGAAAAGCACTATGTCAAATGCAAGGATTATTATTATTATTATTACTCAGTTACGAAACAGAGCTAAGCTAATTATGGGTTAATCTCTTTTGCTATTTTCCCTTACAAATCTTCACCTGTAGTTTGTATCTGAGAGAGTCAGCTGGAACAGTGTAGAACGACAGTCACTTTGAGCGAGATTTTGAACTGTTTAACTCTCTATTTGCATCGGACCACCTCAGCTTTTAACCTCGTTCAAGGTCCATCTTGAGATCGATCTCTTTGACTGCTCTTCCATCACCTTCCCCTCCTCCTCCCTTACCCCCCCACCGCCCCTACTCGCCTCACACCCCCGGCTCGGGTGCCCAGCCAAATACTGTTAAGGATTATTATTCTTATTTTATTCTTATTATGAGTTGGGAACGTCCTCCCAATCCAAAAGGCCCTATGCAAATAGTAAATTTGCATTGGATTGAAACGACATTTCATTGAATTACTTTCAACATCGTATAGTTTTTTAAAAAAAACATTGAGACAATGTGAATTCTTCCAATCACTTTATATCCTGGTTGTGGTTAGAGCTTTACTAGAATTCTTTGTGGTTGGCCAATAGTGGTATTTCCACATTATAAGCACAACTATCAAAAGGTTATCTGTGATTCCCTATTTACTCCTAAGCAGCCCATTGGGACACTGCCGTGCGCAATTTAGTTGCCGCTGTGGAAACCATGTTAAAAATCGGCAACCATGTTAGCTGTTTCTTAGCTTCCCCTGGACAATGTTAGCTGTTTCTTAGTTATTCCACGACACCGCCTTTTGCCCACAAATGTACAGTCGGTTTTCCTGCTCTCCTGCCCTCTACCCTGACCCCTCCCCTTTCCAATTTCCCCCCATTTCTCCCCTAATCCCACTTCCATGACGGTTTATGGGACGCTGCTGTGTGCAATTTGGCTGCCGCATTTCGCCCACAAATATACAGTCAATTTTCCTACTCTCCTTCATCCTGCCCCGACCCCACCCCTCCTGCTCTTGTCCGGAACTAACTGTACAGCGCCTTGTGACGTCCTCTCGACGTGAAATGTGCTGTATAAATGTAAGCGTTGATTGGTTGATTGGGAAGAAATTCCACCCGGGTCTACGATTTCCTCTCTTCGTATAGGAATTTGGTGCTTTCCAATTTGGCAAATTGTTCAATTCAGTTTCGAGTTCGAAGCCCTACTTCCCCCCCACCCCACCACCCCTCCCCCACCTCCCCCCTTTAGTTCCTGAAGGGCACTCGCTTCAGAACCAAACAAAGGCTGCGCATTTGCGACTTGAACAAAATTGAAAGAACGCTTCCGAAAGGTAAAGTCGCGAGAGTAAATCTAGATCCAGGTTGGGATTTCGGGTGGGCCCGATGTAAAGTATTACTGAGCCTCTTCCAAACTTTGTGGAGTCCCTTTCATATGTTGGTTAGAACACTCGCCTAGCAAGCGAGAGGACCTCGGTTGGATTCCTAGACAGGGTGAAATAATAGGCAAGTTTTGCTACTCCATATACACACACACATACGCCTATGTTTACTGAGCAGTAAAGAGTGAACCGTTGATCCAAACAATGAAAGGAGGCACTGATAATTGTCCCTCACACGCATGTTTTTTTTTTTGGGTGCCCGCGGTTTACTCAACTCCCAGAATAGACTCCTATGGATTCTGGGCCCCTGTGTTGGTATTCCCAGTAGCATTTTCACATTCAGCCGAAGGAAGATGGGACTGATTTGAGTTACTCCATGAAAAGTAACTCCCTGTTAAAATGGTTTACATTTTACCATTCACATTATACGCCACAGGCGTATTGTAATGTATTGTTTTGGGGTTAAAGTTAATCGAGGCGCAGGAGTGTGGACGCTAGACACGTAGAGAAAAAGGATTTGAGAAGATTTATTGGGCAGTTGGAGGGGGGGTTTGGGGAGAGGAAATAAAAATGCACATGATGCAAATTGAACGACTCGTAGCAGGAAAAACGCTGGTATTCTTTTTTTAAGGTGTGTTGTAGGAAAAATGTTCTTCATTCACTGTTTGGCAGCCGTAATATTTGAGAGATGTTTGACATTGGGAGTGTCTGATAAATAGAATAGGTGGCCACCCACACAGACACACACTCACTCACTCTCACACTCACACACACACACACACACACACTTGGTGCTTAAGATTCTGAAATGGAATAGATAATGTAGACCATGATAAACTGTTTTATCTTGTAGTGAACAGTAGTACCGGAGGACACGGCCTGCGATTGAAGGTTGGTGGGAGGGTAAATTCGGAACAAATCTGCGGAAACAGTGAGCAAGTAGCAAACCTTGTCGGACAGGGAGATAGACGCTGGAATGGGAAAGTGTTGTTTGTTTCAAGAGACAAATGGGATAGATTTCTGATAGAATATGATATCTCGGGATACAGGAGGGAGGTGAACTGGTTGGACCTTGGTCTTCTTTCGTCCGGCAACCTCATGGGGTCTTACGTTCAGGTGCACAGAAGGTTCTTAGGACTTGACAAACAACAATATTACATTTATAGAGCGCCTTTCACGCCGGGAGGATGTCCCAAGGGGCTGGACAGTCAGGTCGGGACCTGGGAGCAAGGGAGAAGGGCGGGGTAGAGAGGCGGGGAGGGGAGGAAGAGAGTTGGGAGTGGGAGGAGGGAGAGAGTTGGGAGGGCGGCAGAAGGCGCGGTCGAAGAGGAGGGTCTTGAGAGCAGCCTAGATATGCTGAATTGAGGGTGAATCCGTAGCAGCTTTTAAAACAAAAAAGGGGAACGAGGTAAGCGCTCTAAAAACAATAGCGCAAAAGTGACTGAGCGTGGGGAGGATGGATGCCGGGGTGGGAGGAGGTAGTGTTATTCCGAGCGCTCATTCAGGGAGACAGGGCAGGCATGATGGAACCAAAGTTGTCCAATGTCACCAATGATGGTGTTGTTGCCAGTGCTGCAGTGGGTCTGGGTCTTGCCAACGGAGGCATTGGCACCCAACAAAGGCACCCAACTGTCTCTGTGTGCTCTGGCTGTATCTCAGCTCAGACCGTCACACCCTCCTAACCGCCTTCGCCATTGACAACATGTAACCACACCCCACAACTAGCATTTACACAGCGCCCTTGGTTCTCGGAGCGCTTAACAGTGGCGGAGCCCGATGCCAAATCGAGTGAGCGAGGGAGGGAGAGAGAGAGACAGAGGTGGTGGGTGGGGGGGAGGGTGCACGGGTGTGCAATTTTAGGTAACCGTCAACCTGGTTGAAGAGGAAGGTCTTCAATCTAAAAGTGGGGGGAGGAGCGAAAAGGGAGAGAGAAGAGAGTGAGAGAGAGCTCCAAAGCTTTGAAGCTTTGTCTGTGACCTTCTCCCCACCCATCCCTAGACCTTGCAGAAAGTCTGAGGGTATAAAATCCCAAATTGTGGCACCGAAGCGGCTGATGTCCCCCTCTCGGACGGACGGACGGGTCTGAGCAGCCCTTTGGCTCGGACCCGGCTTGGAAGGTCCTGTGCCGTATAAACATTGCTATTAATTACAACTTTTACAAGGCGGGACAAAGAGTCCAGGGTGCACCTGTTGATGAAGTGCGTGATATTGGTCCCTGTGTGCGCTGAAATCTAATAATTATGCTGCTGGAGGTAATTACAATGGTTAAGCTGTCCTTTGTTCCGCGGTAACCTAACCAGATCCAGGCGCAGAAGATTGGTAAATCAACTCCTGGCTCGTAAATAAAAGGATAATGAGGGCCAGTGAGTGAGTGATAAAGCGGTAATCCGAACGACAGGGTCAGATAATGTCACGGCTCCGCAGAACAAAGCCCGAGGTTCATCGCTTGCGAGGCTGAGATTGCGTTACCGAGCTCTGGACTGACACAGTTATTATTTGTTGCACACGGAGAATATGCACAATTGCGCATTGTCTCGCGCGATTCTTTGTGTGTGTGTGTGTGTGTGTGTTTGTTTTTTGGGGGGAGTATAAAAGGCCCAGGCCAATTGGCGGCATAATTCTGCCATCCTTATCCCTCTTGAGAGATTTCGTGAAAAGATCGTAGGCTTTTTTTTTTTGTTGTTGTCCTTCGCCTCCATTGGCATCATCATAAGAAGAAGAGCAGAAGAATGCTTGCATTTAAATTAGTGCTTCTCACGTCTTCTGGACGTCTCAAAGCGCTTCGCGGGTTACACTGTCAAGTGAATTGACTTGTATATTTGAGGGCGAAACGCGGCAGCCAATTGCGCACAGAGGTGTAAAGGTGGGAGGACGGTATTGATGGTGATGATGAGGTGGGTGGGGGGGGGGGATGGGAGGGAGGGAGGGCAGTGGAAGCGGGAGATGATGGTGGGTGGAGCACACAGCCACAAGGAAAATTGTTGACATATTTGACCTCCCGATGATGCTACTTGCGATCGAACCTTGGTACACCAGAGAATGTCACCAATCCGGTCAGATTTCCCATACCCTACAGCACACACACACACACACAGCAATTAGCTGAGGCTCCAGGTCATCACTGGAATGAAACAATTGGATAAAAGTCACGCCGTTTACCAACGAAGGCGTCCACACTGACAGACATTGTCAAGATATTTGCCATCGATGTTGACTTGCAGACATTTAGGTCTTCGCCGGTCGTTCTACTCTCGGAATCCTTGGATCATAGAGTTCTACAGCACACGCACGCACACACACACACCTAATAATAATAATCCCTCCCTCCCCCCCCAAACAAAAAACACCACAATAATAAAATTGGTCATTTCAATCCACGACTGTTTGTGGGGGACGCTGCTGTGGTTGGCTGCCGTGTTTCACCCACAAATATGCAGTCAATTCACTTTACAGTACATTCTGTGAAGCGCTTTGAGACGTCTAGAAGACATGAGAAGCGCTATATCAAATGCAAGAATGATTCGTGTCTGTGACGGCTCCTTGAACAAGCTGTCCAAATCAGTCCCACGCCCCTCGCTCTCCCCAAAGTCCTGCAAATTTGTCCTCCCCAAATAGCCAACAGCTATCTATTGGTGGTGAATTTGGTGTAGTTTGGCAGAGGTGGCTAGATTGCGGGCTGTGTTAACCCTGTGTAAAATGGGACAGTCTCCTCCACAAGACTGCTGTGGCCATGACATTGGTGGGGTGTGTGGGGGGGTGGGGGGTTGTGGGATCTTTGAGCTCAACTTGACTCAGGCAGGTCAACCGGTCTCGAAGCTCACACCTTTCCCAATTGATTCCGAAGCCAATATGGGCTACCCAGTGGGCAGGCTGGGACCGAGAGAGACTCAAACTCTCGGCTCCTCTTGGTGTCTGGACTCCAATCGGTTTCGATGTGGTTGTCGGTGTGGTTTTCACTGGCCCTTCAGTTGTGGGGCGATGTCTGACTTTTAATCCCAGACAGTGGTAGCTAGGGAAATTCCATCGAATGGTCCAAAGAACATCTGGATTCTCGGAAAGAGTTTATTCAACCCAAGCTCTTGATGCCATTGGACAGAGAGAGAGAGAGAGAGAAGGTTGTTGATTATGCTGGACACAAGTTGAAAGTGCATTCGACCTTGTGATCCAGTGGTTCGGATGTGCGGGGAGTGACAGAACAAAACCCACAATTTGCGTTGGACGTTTCAGTTGGCACAGCGAAGCGCAGTTCAATAGTTCATTGTGAGGAGCTGAACACAGCACAGCGTCCTCCACGCTGGAGAAACAGACAGTCACAGTGTCGAGAAGCTCAAACATCATTACTCGTTTCCACAATGCCATGGTTGCGACACTGGCTAGACCAGGCATTGTAGTTGAAGTAAATCAAAATTCTAAAGCCACCCACGTAACTAAGTGGAAGCTTCATTCATTTTCCCCACAAAACACCGTCGACTCACTTTACAGTGTCTTCCCATGAAATGCTTTGAGATGTCTCAACGACGCTATGAGGCTCCATATTTAAGCGCTCTGAGGCGTCCGGTGTGGAGGGGGCTGTATAAATCGATGTCGTTGTTGTATCAAATTTCGCACTGAGTTGAGGAAAAAGCTTCTTCCCTCAGAGGGTAGTGAATTTATGGGATTCTCTACCCCCAAAAGGCTGTGTAGATCCTCTCAGTCGGTCCTAGAACATATTCAAGACAAAAATTGATGGATTTCTTATGGATAAAAGGGATTAAGGGATGCGAGGGATAAGGCGGGGACAGGTGGAATTAGATTAGAAGATCAGCCATGATCTTATTGAATGGCGGTGCCAAGGCTCGAGGGGCCGAATGGCCTAATCCTGCTCCTAATTCTTATGTTCAAAAGCAAGGATTATTATGAATAGACAGGGCTTGCTGGTTACTGGGTGGGTGGAAAGGACAGCACTGTGTCGGATAAGATTTGATGTCTGCGCACAAAGAAATACCCAACCTTCTCTTCCCCCAATGCGCGTGTGGTTTCGATCACTGTTTTGCGGTGCTCACTTTGAGGCCAGAGCACGTATGGAAGCGAGACTGAGGCGCCTTCTGGCTCAGAACCTGACCCATGCCGGTTACTAACGAGGGGAAATTTCTGACGGAGTTCCTTGAAAAGGAAACCGAAAGCAAATCGCACTGACTGGTGGGGAAACTCCTTGCGTTAGTTAACAGCTCTAGCTTTGGGAAGGACAAGACACCCAGAATCCCTTATATTTTCTTTCAAATGAATTGGTCTTCGAGATCAACGCCTCCCACCCCCCCCTTCCCCACCATGATGATAATAATAATAATAATTTTATTATTCCCTACCATCCGGTCGATCGGAAAAGGCGGGATTTGGTGTGATCCGGAAGTGAGCAGCTCGGGGGGTGTGGGTGGGGGTGTGGAGTGTGTGTGTTTAGTGTGAGTGCGTGTATGCGTGTGCTTATGTTGGACAGAAGTGCGTGTTGAGAGAGAAGGGGATAAATCACAGGTGTATGCAACACACCAAGGTTTTGTTAATTGTTAATTCACGCTATCTCTGGGAGTCTGGCTGTTTCCCATCCGTTGAGCTGAATGAAAACTCGTTTGTTTCATGTCCAAGGCTGCTCAGAAGGCAGACCCCGTTGGTGTTTGCTTGTGCTCGGTTTATTGACAGGGAGTCTGTGGACAGCTGTGGGCTGAATGGCTCACTCCTGACGTATACATATACAATAATAATCATAATAATTGCATTTGATACAGCGCTTTTCACGTCTTCTAGACGTCTCAAAGCGCTTTACAGAATATACTGTAAATTGTGAATTGATTGTATAGTTGTGAAAAACACGTAGCAGCCAATTGCGCACAGCAGCGTCCCCCACAAACCATCGTGGATTGAAATGACCAATTTATGATTGTTTCTTTTTGAGGGATTATTATCAGGCGCGTGTGTGTGGAGTAAGGAAACCTGCCCAAGGTTTCGTCCTGACCTGCCTGGAATCGAACCCAGGTCTCTCGCTTGTTAGACGTGTGCTCTAACCACTGAGCTACAGGACTCCATACACACAGTATAGATGTATATATATATATATATATAATACAATTCCCCAGCTCAGTGTAGAGAGAATAATAGTAGGATTTTACATCACAGAAGGATGCCATTGAGCCCAAGATGACTGCACAGTCTCTCAGAAAGTACTCTCCATTTTACACCCATTCCCACTGCTCTGTCCTCCCCACCCTTTCTTTTGCGCTAATTTTTTTTGCCTCCTTCAAAATATTTTTTTCTAATCCCTTTCGAAAGTTATTAGAGATTCTGGTTTGACTGCTGCATTTGGTCAGGCGTGCCACACCCTTAACAACCCTCTCTTGTCTGAAACACTATCTCAACCTCACCCGCCCACCACCTGCTCATGACCTTAAATTTGTCCATCCTCTTCACGGCTGTTTGTGGGCCGTGCGCCTAAATTGCCCGTCGCGTTTGCTTAACCAGACTCGCAGTAAATCCGGCGAAGCTCTTTGAGACATCCATTCCCCCCCAACCGACGTGAAAGGCGCTCTACAAATGTAAATTGTTGTTGTTGTTGATTATGAGTAGGATTGGTATTATCATTTATTATTATTATTATTATTTCTGTATTAGTCGTGGCTCCCTCTAGTGTCAGATCGTATACCGTCAAGTCAATTTAGCCTGGGACCTCGCATCAAGCAGTAGCTCTACCCACTGAGCCGTAGAAGAACGTTCTTCATGAATATTTACCTTTTTCCGTCTGTTGAATGGTTTCAGGATTGGGTTTTCCATTAACTTTGGCTGAGGGTTTGGTGGGGGGTGGGTGGGTGGTAGCTCGGAAAACATTTGGTTAGTATATTTCGACTCCTGTTTGGCATTAGACCGTTTCCCGCCCCCCCCCCCCAGACAACTCCGTTGACCTCAACTTAAAATGCAACCTCTGCCCTTGTGTCTCAAACACTCTCTCTCTCTCTCTCTCTCTCTCTGCCTGTCAACCTCGGTTTCAAAGTGCTCCATGCTGTGTACATCCCAATGAAACGCTTTGAGAGACGTCTCAACAACAACGCGATAAGGCGCTTTATGGGATGCAAGGATTTATTATTTTTAGGATCGCTACCATTATTACTAAATGGCAACGACTCGTGAACGAAGGGTTAGAAGTCACCCACCCTCCGATCTATTTTCAAAGTTTTCTTAAAAATGTGTAAAAATATATATTTCATTTATTTTTGAAACGAGGCGAAACAGCTTAGAAAAGAAAAGGTTGTTATTGCCCGAGAAAAACATCCTAATGAAGGAGTCTTGGCCGATGCCTGTTACATTTGAATCAAAACATGAATATTGTTACTGGAAGCACTATAACTACAGGGGGATTGAGGCAATGGGATATTGACACAGATGTGAAAGTTTCTTACTCATTCAATTTCATAAGAACATAGCGAGATCTTGGAATGAGAGCAGTCCATTAATTTGTCTTCTCCATCTGCCCCACTTTCTCAATGCACCAATAAACTTCCCGAGCAAATACTTAACCCAGTTATTTCTTCAAGTCATCCAAGGGTTTCACCGGCTATCCAAGTGATTTCTAAAAGAAGGTCTTAGCAAAAAGGTTCTGCATTGTAAATTTTAAGGCTCAGGGTTTTGAGATTCGGAAACCCTATCGCTCTCATTCTCTCATTCATTCCTTCATTCTCTCTTTCTCTCCCTCCTGCCCCACCGCTGGCTCTCTTGTTTCTCCTTCCCATATCACGCAAGGCGGGGTAAGACAAAGCCAACGAGACCCGAATAAAAGAGCATTTACAAAAAGAAGAAAACAACGAGGGAACAAAAGGGGAAAATCAGATTCCGCACAATGAGTAGGAGATTAAGAAGGGAGGTTTAATAGTACAGTATATTCAACGCAATATAAATCCTTCCATTAGCCCCCAAATCAAACCCACCACCATGGAGGTAGTCACCCTGGTTGCCAACTGTCAACAAATCCAGCACACGACACCAGACAACCTGAGCAGCTCGGGAAGATGACAAAGTAATAGGTTTGTTCCCATGGTTCGACCTTATTTTATTGAAAGGTAATGTCATCACCAGCGTAGACGTTGACCTGTGTGAATTTTGACACCGCAGCATAAGGAGGGCATCAACAAGCCTCTAATGAATTGACTCTCATCATAATAATAATCCTTGCATTCGATATAGCGCTCTTCACATCTTATCGACGTCTCAAAGCGCTTCACAGAATATCCTGTAAAGTGAATTTGACTGTATACGTGTGGGCGAAACGAGGCAGCCGATTGCGCACGGCAGCGTCCGCCACAAACAGTCGGGGATTGAACATGACCAATTTTTATTATTGTGGGTTTTTTGGACGGATTATTATTAGACGTGTGTGTGCGTGTGGAGTAAGGAAACTTGCCTAAGGTTTTTCTGCCTGGATTCGAACACTGGGTCTCACGCTTGTAAGGCGAGTGCTCTAACCACTGAGCTACAGGAGCCTCACCGAACCTTATGCAAACCCAAGGCTTATTTCCATTGATCCATAGCTGGGCGGCATAGAGGGGCTTGGTACACAACAAGGCTTTCGCCCAAATTTACAGGGTTCCATCTCTGTTAACGCTTTCATTGAAGTGCATTACACCTTCGCTGCAAACTGCACACACGCTCTGAATTCACCTCTATCTCTTATCTGTTTGCTTTGGTAAGAATATTAATGTATCTGCGTATTGCAAGAAGTAGATACACATAAATAAATCTGTGTAAACACTCACAGTCAACTCCAGTTTTCCAGCGTTTGTTTACTGCAGAGAGGGTGATCAGTGTTAGGAAGTGCGGACGGATTTGAGCAACCATAAGACGAACTGGGGGCTCTTAGAAGGACACATCCCTGAGCTGGACTTCAAAAGGTTGTCGATGGGATGAAGAAGATTTGTTGGAACAATACTTTTGGTTACACAGAGACTAATGGGTTCAAGAGGAAATAGGTTTAGAGTCACAAAGGTCAACTCAGAACAGAGGCTAGGATGTCTTTCTCTACCCAGAGGGTAATAAACTACTGGAATGGGTTGCCGGGAAGGTTGATTGAGCCTAGGACGCTGGGATTCATTTTACAAAGCAGGTCGTAGCTATAATCGGAAGGTTGTGGGATGAGTGTTCTTGAGGGAACTGATCAAATAGGGTTATTAGTAATAGCAATAATCCTCGCACGTGATAAAGCGTCTTATCACATCTCCGAGAAGTCTCAAAGCGCTTTACAGGTTACACGGTAAAGTGAATTGACAGTGTGTTTATTTATTTTTTTGGGGGGTGGGGTGGGGGTGAAACATATTTATTTGCGATCGTAATGAAAATGGTGTGATATTTACCTCTGTGGGTCTGAGGCCTCTTTATGAAGAACTTTTCCCAGAGGATACAATGGCTGAGAGTTTGACCGTTTCAACTTCCAAACGCCACAACAACAACCACAACTTGTGGTTATCCAATGGCTTTCCTGCTATAGACTCAAAACGCTCAACAAAATCCAACGCGTCTGGACTGAAAGGTGCCTGGCGAGTGAAACGCGGCAGCCAAACTACACCAATGACTTGGGGGGAGGTGGGGGGGTGGGGGGGTAGGGAGGCGGTGGGGGGGGTAGGGAGGAGGTGGGGGGGGTGGGAAAGAGAATTATTGTAAACGTAAGAGAGAGAGAGAGAGAAAAAAGGGGGTTAAAAAACAAGAAACTAATTTCGTATTAGCTCCAATGAACTGCCTTTTATTTTCCCCCAGACTCATTTCAAGGCTTGAGGGATGATCAAATGAAACTAAATCATGTTCAAACTGAAGTCAAACAGTTTGCAGTTAAGTCTGCATAAACCAAAGGGTTACTGATTCCAAAGGGCAGACAGCACCACTGTTAACTACAGTTTGAAAGCAGTTTGAGTCACTGTTGCCTCCAGGAATACCTGTTTATTAGCTGCCCTTTGCAGGATTGTGGCGGCGGCAGGGTGGTGGGGGGGGGGGGGTTGGTGGTTGCAGGGGGCAGGAGAAAAAGATATTAAAGTGTGACTGACTGTAAGTGACTGTAAGGGAGAAACAAAAGCCAAACGTGGGTGGGTAGTGTGTTTGGCTGTACTTAATCAGTGATTTTATTCGCAGGCAACTCAGACGCGAAGGTAAGAACACACCTGATGGTGTGTGAACTTAAGGGAGGAAAAGCGATCTGTCTCTCTCTCTCTCTCTCTATCTCTCTCTGTAAATTTATTCTGCGCAAATTCAAACGTTGACCCGAGCAAATTGGCATTCACGTCCATTTCCACCCTCGTCGCTCCTGAGTTGGGGAAACCCATTTTGCGTGGCTTTGGAAAGGCTGTATTAGATTCCTCCCCCTCTCCCCCCCCAACTCCTTTTGGATAGATTTCTTTCTTGATAGATTTCTTATGGCGGGGCAGGCTTGAGGGGCTGAATGGCTTACTCCTGCTCCTAATTCTTCTGTAAAGTAAACCCGGGTCGTCTTTCCGACGTGATTACACAAGTGAAACCTGTTGTTGTTGTCGTTGGTTGTGGTGTTGCTGTTTCCGCCTCCAACTTCACCACGCAAATGGCACAGCCCAGAGAGCTGCGGAAACCTTACTCTACCTTACATATTTCTCCCCTCCCCACCTTTCCAGAAGCTAAGACGGGGCAAGATGCAAATCCGCCCGAGGTATATCGTTGACCGAGCCGTGTACTCGGTCTCGGATTTCGACGATGAGTACCAGAAGAAGATCCGGAGCTACCCTCACTCGGAGAAAGCGCGCAAACTATTCCGGTAAAGAAACAACCCGGGGATTGAGGCACCGAGGCCGCTTAGCCCTGGCTTCACGAAAAGCGCGACTTTAAGGGAAACTGACGCGAAGCGAACCCCCGCCCAAATAATACAGGACGTCCGGCGTCTATGTACGCCTACGTTGCCCCAAAGTCATTCTTTCCACCCGCTGGCGAACGACGTAATAGCGAAGCTCGCAACATCAAATGATTATGTGTTCCTCCCTGTGTATCAGCGATGTAATAACAAAACAACATTGACCAAAGCCATGTTAAGCGAGGTCTATCTGTGTATATATTTTTGAGATTTGGGGATTGAGATTCGGGCGAGTTTCTTTTCATCCGTTGAGTCATTCCGGCTCTCCCATCTACTTGGGAGAGAGGTGGTTGGGGGGGTGCGTGGGAGGGGAAGGAGGGAAGGCTGGGATTATTCCCACTCGGCTCCCGACAGCCCAACAAGCCGGTGAGGCCGACGGTACCTTGACAAGAAGCGGGAAGCTTGCAACTGCCTTGTGAAACCCATTTAATGATTCCTACTTCAACTACCAAAGGTGAAGTCACACTTCTCCCTCCAGAACCACCCTCCCCCTCCCCCGCCCCGCCCCTCCACCACCCCAACCATCCAACCCACCTGCCCCCCAAACGAGTTCTGCGAGATTTTGCCAGCCGTGTGTCTCTCCGAAGTCGGCTTTTGTTGGGTTGATGACGTGAGCTTTGCGCTCGGCCTGATCTTCGTTCCAGATGTTCTGCCGCGAGACTCAAGTCCATCGTGCTGCAGCTCTTGCCGATCCTGGGCTGGCTTCCCAAGTACAACGTCAAGAAGAGCCTGGTGGTGGATGTCATCAGCGGGATTAGCGGTGGCACCATCCAGGTTCCCCAAGGTAAGGGCGTTTGGGAGGGTGGGGTGATGGGTGGGAGGGGGAGGGAGGGAGGGAGGGAGGGAGGGGGGGAGGGAGGGGGGGAGGGAGGGGGGGAGGGAGGGGGGGAGGGAGGGGGGGGGGGAGGGGGGGGGGGAGGGGGGGGGGGAGGGAGGGGGGGAGGGAGAAGCCTGCTGCTCTGTCCTCCTTCACACAGCAGAGTCAAGCGTATTTCTCGTTGCGATTAAACAGCCCGAGACGATTGTTTTTTATTATTGATTCAGCTACGTCAAGTGTCTGCCACACGCAGAGACTCACTTCGTACTTTCTTATCCCATCCTAAACTACGCTCAAGAGTATGCAAACCGGACTGAAAATTCCACGCACGCAATAATGTGTGTTCAAAGCTGTGAGTGTGATTCCTGCCTCATGCTGGGTGTCCTGATATCCGGCTTCCTGATAAATGTACCTTTTTTTTTCTCTCTCTTCTTTTGACAGGAATGGCATTCGCTCTCCTTGCCAGCCTCCCGCCAGTCAACGGCCTCTACTCGTCTTTCTTCCCACTTATCATATACTTTTTCCTCGGCACCACACACCACATGGTACCAGGTTGGTCTCCGTTTGTGCTTTTGCGGTTTTCTTGCGCGACGGCGTTTTACATGAGCTCCTGTGGCTCAGTGGTTAGAGCGCTCGTCTTACAAGCGTTGAGACTTGTGTTCGAATCCAGGCAGGTCAGGGCGAAACCTTGGGGCAAGTTTCCTTACTCCACACACACACACACACGCGCGCCTAATAATAATAATCCATCCAAAAAAACCACAATAATAAAATTTGTCATTTCAATCCACGACTGTTTGTGGGGGACGCTGCTGCGCGCAATCGGCTGCCGCGTTTCGCCCGCAAATATACAGTCAATTCACTCTACGGTATATTCGTGAAGCGCTTTGAGACGTCGATAAGATGTGAAAAGCGCTCTATCAAATACTGTACAAAGATTATTATTATTATTATTAATCAATCCGCTTTGAAGACCCAGCGCTCTGGCAAGTCGTCGAGACGCCCTGTTACATAACCTGTATGTGACCGTGTGTTTTGTGGGCGAATGCCACGTAAATTCCTTCCTCTCATTGGCCCAACAATAACGCTTATTACAATAACAATGATAAAGATCCTTGCATTTGTTGTAGCTCCTTATCACATCTTCGAGACGTCTCAAAGCGCTTCACAGGATTCACCGCAAAGTGTAGTGACTGTGTATTTTGTGGGAGAAACAAGGCAGCCAAGTGCGCACAGCAGCGAGCAAATCATTATTATTTTTTTTTTTTAAAGTTATTTTTGTCATGTCTTCCTTCCAGGTACTTTTGCGGTGCTAAGTATTATAGTGGGAAGCGTGTGTCAGTCGTTAGTTCCGCAATCCGAGTTCCAATACTTCAACGAAACACTGAATCTGACCGTCACGGACTTTGATGGGCTCGACAATGCTCGAATGAAGGTTTCGGGAACCCTGGCCTGTTTAACCGGTATCATCCAGGTAACTTACACGGTCGTACGTCGTCAAAATCAAAATAATAATAATGAAATCGGCCGCTTCCATCTACCGCTGTTTGTGCGGGAACGCCGCTGTGCGCCATTGGCTGCCGCGTTTCGCCCACAAAATCCACAGCCGATTCACTTCACGGTATATTCTGTGCGGGGTTTCGAGACGTCTAGAAGACGCGAAAAGCGCCATATCACATGCAAGGATTATTATTATTATTATTATTCTGTGGGGCGCTTTCAGACATCTCAACAACGTACACTTGTGCGTCAAACACAAGGAATGTTATATACAAGGCAGAGGTCTCGAGTTCTGAAGGGGGAATTTCACGACAGACATACGGAAGTTTTTTCCTTTACCCGGAGGGTAATTAATAATTGGTGTGACAGGCAAAGGGTGACGGAAGCTGTCTGAAAACACTGGGACTCATTTAGAAGTGATGTTGTGGTGGGAGGGATGTTTGGGGTTGGTTATTCTGGGAAGATGAGATCAGATGCCCAAAGGGTTTTCTGCACCCAAACCAGCTACTGTAGTATTATTCTTATTTCCGTGAACGAAACAGTTCACGTCCCAGATGCGAAATCCCACCTCTTCCTTTAGCTTAACCCTAAGTGGCATATTGGTAAGAGCACTCGCCTCGCAAGTGAGAGGATCCATGTTCAAGTCCTGGCCGGGGCAAAGCCTCAGGCAGGTTTTCTTACTCCACATACCTCTGTGTACTTAGCAAAGAAGGAATGAAGGAAGTAAGCAAATCGGAACCCGATTGTTAGTCAATGCTTGGATCACTTTTCCAACTGGGGGCTGATAATCCCTTCAAAGCAACATAATAATAATAATAATTGCGTCATTCAATCCACGAGTGTTTTTGAGATACTGCTGTACGCAAGCTGGCTGCCACTTTCTGCCACAAAATACGCACTGCACTACTGTTTTACGGTATATTCCGTGAAGCGCTTTGAGGCGTCTCAGCGATGCGTTGAGGCGCTGTATCAAATGCCAGGGTGTATTATCACAGCAAAGCGCCCAGTTGGAATAATCATGTTTTGACCCTCTCATCGCTTGGCAGATCTGCTTGGGGTTCGTGCAGTTTGGTTTCATCTCCATTTACCTCTCCGAGTCCTTCATCAGAGGCTTCATGACAGCGGCTGGGCTACAGATCTTGATTTCAGTGTTAAAATACATCTTCGACCTGGAGATCTATCCATACAGTGGGGTGCTGGCCATAATCTATGTAAGAAACCGATCTCGGCTTTGATGTGGACGGCATGATTTGTGCGTCGCTTTGAGCCATGAGAGTTTGGCTCTCTCGTTAGATTATTATTAGATTTATTTATAGAGCGCCTTTCACTTTGGGAGGATATGCCCCAAGGCACTTAACGGACCTGAGCAAGGGAGAGGGGCAGGGTGTGGGGGAGGGGGAGAGGGTTAGGAGGGGAGGGAGAGAGTTAGGAGGGGAGGGAGAGAGTTGGGAGGGTAGCAGAATCTACCTCTCTGGACCACTCTTTTGGTCATCTTCCCCTTACCCTCCCTCCAGCTCGAGTGCCGAGCCATTATTGCTAAGCGTATGGGGCATGCTTATAACGTGAGTAAATTGAATTAAAAAAAAATTCATCTGTGATCTTTAAAATTTCTTTCTCTTTGGCCAGACGTTCATCGATATCTGCAAAGGCCTCCCTCGCACCAACGTGACTTCTCTGATATTCGCCCTGATCAGCAGCGCAGTGCTCTTCATTGTCAAGGAGGTCAACGCCAGGTTCAAGCACAAGCTTCCCTTCCCCATCCCCACAGAAATCTTTGTCGTAAGTGAATGGGTTTCCGGCGGTTCTGTTGATTTATTATTATTATTTTTTAAGTCGCTCATGACGATGGGGAAAAAAATTGCTGCAATTAATTGTCAGGACCTCAAGTCCCAGCCTAGACAACCTTACGGTTGATACAGCGCTTCCCAGCATATCGTTGAGGCATTGTCTCAAAGTGCTTCGCAGAGTATACTGTAAAGTGTAGTGTGGTGTGCATTTTGGGGCAGAAAGCGCTAACGTGAGGGAGCTTTTGCGTTGTCGGAGATGCAGTCGTTCGGATGAGACATTAAAACCAATGACCCATCTATACCTGTGCCTGTGCCCAGTTAGGTGGACGTTAAAGATCCCGTGAGGCTCTTGTGAAATGGCTGGGGAGTTTCTCTCTCCCGGTTTCCAAACAAAGAGTGTTCCTTCCGCAGATCTTTTTTAAAAAAAAATATTGGAGAATATGATCTCATGGGGACCGAGGGCTAGAAGCAGGGCCAAAGCTCATACACAACGTGAGCGATCGATCTCCTTCGGGAACAGACCCAACGAGATCTCGGCGAGGAGGGTCTCTTCGATGGTCTCTTTGATATTCTCTTCGATACGGCCAAGATTTCAAACTCAATGACGTTGCCTTTCCCTTTCCAGGTCATTATTGCTACTGCGATCTCAGGGTGTCTGAACTTCCCAGACAAATATGGCATCAGTGTGGTTGGACACATTCCCTTGGGGTGAGTGCGAGTGTGAGTGTGAGGAAGCCATTTTCTCCAGCGTTGACTGCTGTTTGAGTGTCCACAGCGGTTTTGCTTAAGAATTACACAGTCACTTACACTTTACAGTCAAAGTGCGTAGGAGGGCGAGGGGGGAGCTCTAGAGTGTTTGTGGGTTGGGGAACGAGAGAGAGGGATCAAGAAGGAGATGCCGTTCTTCGAATGAGATGTTAAACCGAGGTCTCCCCTTCCGCGCCTGTTCAGGTGGGCGCTGTTCACGAAAGACTAGAAAGGTTTCTCTCCCTGACAATCTACCAGAGAAAATCTCCCAGTCACTCACTTCACGGCTGTTTGTGGGACTTTGTTGCGTGTAACCCGGCTGCTGCATTCGCCTGCTATAGATACACAGTAAATCGCGCAAAGCGAGTTGACGAGATAATTATGCTCCGTTTCCAAATGCACAGACTGTCATCATTGATAGTCCTGTAGGCTCAGTGGTTAGAGCGCTCTCTTTGCAAGCGAGAGATCTGGATCCGATTTCCGGCAGGTCAGGGCCAAACCTTGGGCAAGTTTCTTTCTTTCTTTCTCCGCGCGCTGACATCTCTTTCCTGTCTCCCCCCCCCCACGACAGGTTGCCCGCTCCAACACTTCCTCAGGTCGGCTACTGGACAAATATGATGAGCTCGGCATTCTCACTGGCCATTGTTGGTTACGTCATCAACCTGGCCATGGGGAGGACGCTGTCCGCCAAACATGGCTACGATATCAGCGCCAACCAGGTACGTGGGCGCTGGCGGGCACACACCCCCACCCCCCCCCTAATTGGTTCTTGTAGAGTTCGGTAGCTCAGTGGTTAGAGCGCTGGCCTCGCAAGCCGCGGGACCCGGGTTCGAGTCCTGGAGTAGCTGGGCGAAATATTGAGCAAGTTTCCTTGCTCGTGGGACACCGCTGTGCGCGATTGGCTGTCGTGTTTTGCGCCCACGAAACGCGCAGCCGATCGATCCACTTTACAGTATGTGCGGCCGGGCGCTTTGAGACGTCTCGAGGACATTATCAGCCGCTGTATCGTAGGTGAGGATTTACTAGTATTATCGTTAATGGATCCCTCTCACTTATCCAGGAAATGTTGGCTCTGGGCTGCAGTAACCTCTTTGGCGGGTTCTTCAACATCCACGTCATCTGCTGCGCGTTATCGGTGACTCTGGCCGTAGAAGGGAGCGGTGGAACCTCGCAGGTAAACGTGTGACTGCTCGCACGTCGCTTCAATCAAATTATTCATACCTCAGGCACGCACGCCCGCGGTCCTAGGTGCAGCTGGAATGCTTGATTGGAGCTTCCTTCCAGGGGAGTGGAGGAGGAGGAAGAGCGGAGTTGGGGGAGAGAAGGGGGAGGACAAGGGATTTCTTTACCAGAACTCAAACGAACTTCTGTGACCGTAAATTGCTGCTGTGTAAATGTCAATTGCTCCACCCTCTCTCCCTCCCTCACTCCCTCCCTCACTCCCTCCCTCCCACTCTCACTCGCTCACTGCCCGCAAGCCAAACAATTGCAACACCAATTTTACACCTGTCAATGTCACTATTTTGGCTAATAACAGAGCGATAATGGAACATATTGTACAGAGCACAGAAGCAATGTGTTTTTTTTAAAAAAAAGGTGCGACAGAGGACTTCTGGTTAGTGTCAGCCTTCGTGGCTGGTATCCAACTTGGTCTTTGAAAATCCAGACCACAAACGTATATTGACAATCTGCCAATCAGATCCTTTTAAAAGCTCACCCAGTCACCCACTGTTGGTGCTGTAGCCCTCCACGGCCTTGCATCGCCCAATACCTCTGCGAGCTCCTAATACCCCTACCAACCTGTCCATTCCCTCCGCTCGGCAGACTCCGGCCTGCTCCATGTCCCCCGAGCCATTCGCCCCATCATCATTGGGCGAGTCTTCAGCCCCAGACCTCTAGAATTCCATCCCGTAATCCCGCCGCCTCATCCCCCCTCCCTCCCTTCCTGGCCTCCTTCAAGTCCTGTCTCAAGACCCACCTGTTGGACTCCCTCCATCCTTTCCCCTCCCTTCCCTCCATCCTCTCCCGATCCCGACCACAGCTCGGGTCCAAAACATTGACCGTCCAGCTCCTTGGGACATCTTCCCGATGTGAAAGGCGCTGTACACATGTAAGGTTGTTGTTGTTGTTGTTAACTCCTCCGGGCATCGGTGAATGAACCCAAGTGAAGTGCCATCTCTCTCTCTCTCTCTCTCTCTCTCGTTTGCAGATCGCGAGTCTGTGTGTGATGATCCTCGTATTTGTGGTACTAATGGTTCTCGGAGTTTACCTGCAGCCTCTCCCCAAGGTAAGAGCCTGGACACATACAACACACAACACTCGATTATCACTGTCTCGATTACCCAGACATGCAATACTACACCCATACAAAATTATACTTGAAAAGTGCGTTTCGTCACAAAACAGTCAGGGATTTGGATTCGAGCTGCGGGACATTGGGGGGTAAGGGAGGTTAGGAGGGTAGGAGGGGTGGCCGATGGCACTGTTGATGGAGAGGGTCTTGAGACGTGCTTTGAATGAGGCAAGAGCGAGTGAGAGGAAAGGGTGTTTGTAAGCAAATAAAAGTCCTCTTACAACCCCTTCCCCACCCACAAATTACAAAACAGTCATACAAGTCTATGGAGGAGAGACGCTTGAAGTCAATACAATGAATTACCACAATCGTCATCATTCTACCCCATGTTACATTTGTCGGTCAGTGCACTGCGGGTGGGGGGGGGGGGGGGAAATACACATACACACACACACACATGCCACAGGAGTTTTTGTGGAGTAGGCAGCCAAGCTTGGGAGAGAGGGGATGTGGGAGCTGGAAGCCAATGGAGAAACAATTATAGAAAGGTTACTTACGTAAGAAAGCGTTACTTTTGTTGACCCGTAAATCAGTGAATATTTGTGCTGTTTTTTTTCCCCCTCGCTCTCCCCCTCACTCCCCCCCCCCCCCCTCCCCCCTCCTGCCCCCCCACCCACCCTTTCTAGTCAGTGTTGGGGGCGCTTATAGCCGTCAATCTGAAAAACACGCTGATGCAGTTGACAGATCCTTACTACCTGTGGAAGAAGAGCAAGCTGGACTGTGTGAGTGTATCAGCTGTGTTGGTCCGAGCCCACCACCCCCACCACCTCCCCCACCGCTGTGTACACCGGAGTTGTTGTCGTAGCCGTACAACACTAACAACAAAATGATATGTGTATAGCGCCTTTCACGTCAGGAGGACGTCCCAAAGCGCTGGACAGTCACTGCTTCAGAGTAACCGGCTCCTCGGCCTTGCCAAGGAGGAAAGTCAACCGCTGGCATCACAATGGATGTCTTGCCTGGCCGACATCCTCGGTCGCTCAACTCTCCTCTTACGTGGGTTCGAATCCCATCCCCACCTCCCCGCAGACACGCACGTCAGGACACACATCAGCGTTTGTGGCCCCCACCCCCGCCCCCCCCGTTCAACAGCCAAAGCCAAACGTCTTGCCGTTGTCTTGTTCCCGCAGTTGGTGTGGGTGGTGAGCTTCTTGTCCGCCTTCCTCCTGGGTTTGCCGTACGGAGTGGCCGTGGGAGTCGGATTCTCGGCTCTCGTCGTGGTTTTCCAGACACAGTTGTGAGTGCCGTCGTTTCGCGCTCGGCCGTAATCGTCAAAATATTATTAATAATAAGGATAATCCTCACACTGTGGTACAGCACGTCTTCTAGTCTCAAAACGCGTCACGGAATCTACTGCAAAGTGAATTGACTGCACTGTATATATTTGTGACCAAATATGAAGTGACCAAATTATTATTGTTTGGGAGGTTTTTGAGGGATTATATATTACCATGCGCGTTTCTGTGTGTGGAGTAAGAAAACTTGCCCCAGGTTTCGCCCTGACCTGCCTGGAATTGAACCCAGGTCTCCCACTTGTATAAGGCGAATGCTCTAATCACTGAGATTCGAGGGGCTGAATGGCCTCCTCCTGAATCTATGTTTCTATTATAAAATCCTTGCATTAATCCAGACGTCTCAAAGCGCTTCACAAGTAAAGAGATAGAGAGAGAGAGTGGGGGGTGGGGGGGCTAGAGAGAGGCAGATAAAGATGAGGAAAGAATGAGAGATGAATAAAGAGAGATACAGAGAGAGATAGAGATATAGAGAGAGAGATTGCTTCTCGGGATCACAGTCTTCTGACCACTCGCTGACCCAGTGCTACTGAACGAAATGGAATTAACGGTTTAAATATATAAATAAACCCGCTCTCATGTTCTGTAAAAAAAATAAAACACTTCAAACAAGACTTCTGAGGCTGTGGGGTTCCTGGCCACCTCACTGGCAGAACCTGTGATGTGGTTTTCATTCCCCCCCACCCTCCCATATCCCTCCGCGTCTCTTTGGCCTCTCAGGACCTGACACCGGGGGTGATTTCTTACCAAAAACAAGGCTGTTTTTCCACATTGGGCTGTTTTTGTTTTGGAACCGAATTAGTTTTGTTTGCTTACGTTAAGAGTCGGGTGGAGTGGAAACCTACCTCTGGTCAGCAGCCAAAGTGGGTTCGGCGGAGTTTGTTTCATCCTGAAAAGGAATGCCTTCGGAGTCTCGAAGATGTGACGAAGCGCTATATCACATGCAAGGATTATTGTCGCTATTATTATTAATAATATCATTAAGCGTGTGCCGTTCAATTTTCCTATTCGCTGTTTACTTAGCTTTTGAATACGCGCGGGAAAACTGTATTTATCGGAAATAGACTGTGGTGGGAAGAGGTGTGTGTGTGTGTGCGTGTCTATGCAGGTGTGTGTTTGTGTGTGTGTCTGTGCGGGTATGTGTATGTCTGTGCGTGTGTGTTTGGGAGGAGGAAGGTGGGAGATACTGTACGTGGAGGAAGTTCTATTCCGTACGCAAATAGGCAAGCGGGGAATTTGGTATTTTGGAGAATCTCGGGACGATGGGGGTGTGGTTGGGGAGGGTGGGGAGGAGGGGTGTGCGTGGGTGAATCGGAAAACCTAATTCGGGAGCTTTGGGGTTGGCTTTGTGAGGGACGAACGGATGGACGGAGTAGTTTATTAACTTCCTTCTCGCCCCAGTTATTGCAATGAAAGTGTTTATCTCTGAGCCAGATGCTTAGGCAACCGCACTGACCTGTGTGTGTGTGTCCCCGTATCCCTCTGTCTGAATTGCTCAGCTGCAAGTTATATTTTTAGCTGCTCTGTCTCACTCCATTCCCCTTCAACCCCCCCCCCCCCCCCCCACCCCCCCCCCCCCGGGCTGTCTTTAATTACCTAATAACCTACCTCTTTGACTGTACTTGCAATCACCTTCCCCTTCCCCCTTCTTTGGTTCAGCATTCGAACCCCCTCTTTGCAAAACTCTGCGAGACTCTATCCTGAGTTAAGGGGCACTATGCAAGAGCGAGCTGCAGTTATCGTGGGTCTGTGTGTGTGTGTGTGTGTTTTTAATGCGCTCAGCATAAATATGCAACGCTGTGCGAATATTGCACAGTAGTTGGAATGCGCTAGGAATTCTCTGCTGTTGCTGTTGTTGTTGGTGTTGTTGTTGGCATCGTTCGCTCCCGTCAGGTCAAGTTGAGTTGGGAGCTGTTGAGGAGAGAGGAGGGGGGGGGGTTGTGGGGGACAGACACACCACAATAATCTCCTGTTTACGCTGGCACTTTGGCCTTGCGCTTCACCGCTGGCGTTTGCTTGGGCAGCGATCGTCGGAAGCCGGGAGCGAGGAGCGAGTGTGAGGAGGTGGTTCCGGTTCTCTGTAAACACACAGGCGACGCAAATAGATTCAGAGAGCAGGCCCCGCCTCAGACCTGGGCTGGTTTATGGTGGTGGTGGTGGGTGGGGAGGGGGGGGGGGAGAAGGGGGGAAGGGGGGGGGAATGGTGGGTGGAGGGGGGGGGGGGGGCGCTATAAAAAAATCCTGTGAAAAATAGAGAAAGTCAACCTCTGGCATCACTCCTGCGATTCGATGGGAGAAGGAAATATCATCCTCACTTCATGTCACCTATTCCCTCCTGTTTCCCCCCCCCCCCTCCATCGCTAACCAGCTGTACAAACTGAGGTGACCTCTCAAAGCCACCGAGCATCTTAGCAACATCCGTGCTGCGCTCCAGATTTGTTCCGAGGCCGACACACATTAAACACACGCGCCCGCCTACACGCGTACAGACGCACAAATCCACACGGGCACAGATCACAAATCACACACCGCAAAAACACGTGCATTCTCACCCGCACGCACACAACACACAAACACAGACAGACACGCAGACTAATAACATGACCCTGGCTTAACTTGACGCGACCACTGAAGGCATCGTGCCGTCAACATCCCCGAACGCGTTACGTATTATACCAACTCACCACCGAGTGTTTTTCTGAGTTGTCAGGATTTATTGTAGGAGCGCAGAGAGGTGGGAGTGTGGGGGGGGGGATTATATTTTCCTGTGTTGACGGTCGGGGTTGGTGTAAAGCACGGAGGGGTGAATCCCTCTTTCCTGACCTCTCTCTCTCTCTCTCTCTCTCTCCCTGTCGCCTGTTTTTGTCTCTCCGCAGTCGGAACGGTTCTCTGATCGCACAGGTTGGCGACAGCAACATTTACAAAAACCCCAAGGTCTATGAAAAGGTAAGGCGGCCAGGGCAAGCGAAAGGGAGAAAAGAACGGGGACGAAAGAGCGACACATCCGCATTAAGAGTCCTGCAACTCAACGGTTAAGAGCACTCGCCTTACAAGCGAGGGACCTGGGTTCAATTCCAGGCAGGTCCTGACCATGGTTTCCTTACTCCACACACTCACACACGCCCAATAAATAATCCCTTCAAAAACAAAAACCCCGCAACAATAAAATTGGTCATTTCAATCCACGCCTGTTTGTGGGGGACTCTGTTGTGCGCAATTGGCTGCCGCTTTTTGCCCACAATACGCACAGTCACTTTGCTTTACAACATATTCTGTGAAGGCTCACAAAGAGGTCTGTTCCCTTTCGGGTTGAGGAGGGACAAAGCGGTCCGAGACGTGACTCCTAGTAAAGACACTATAAAAATGAAAGTCGTTGAGGTTGACGGCATATTGTTAACCTTGAGTTCCTCTTCCAGGCCAAAGAGATCAGTGGAATAAAGATAGTGACTTACTGTTCTCCGCTGTATTTTGCAAACGTGGACATTTTCAGACAGAGAGTCATCAGGAAGGTAAAGTGACCTCCTTTATGTTTTAATGTACTGTGTGTGTATACGTTATGTGTGTATATATATATTATATATATATATATATATATTTTTAGTGGAGTCCTGTAGCTCAGTGTTAGACCACTCTCTCCTTACAAACGTGAGATCCATGTTAAAATCCAGGCAGGTCAGGGCGAATCCTTGGACAAGTTTCCTTACTCTACATACATGCACACACACAAACACACTCGCCTAATAATCCCTCAAAAAAATTGGTCATTTCTATCCACGACTGTTTGTGGGATGCTGCTGTCTACAATTGGCTGCCGTGTTTGGCCCACGAATACACAGTTCAATTCACTTTACAGAATATCCTGTGAAGCGCTTTGAGACGCAGTCTAGAAGACGGGAAAAGCGCTATATCAAAGACAAGGATTATTATTATATCTGCCGCAGTTTGCGTATATAAGATAAATCTGTGGTAGACTGCATTGCCGACCTTTTCACTCCCTCGTTCCTCCTACTCCACAAGCCAAAGCTCTGAGAACTTCCATTGTGTGCTTTGGGAGGGAGGCAAACTGCGAGAGTCTAACCAGTTCACACCGCATGGCTTGCCATTGGCAGCATTGCCTGGCAAGCTTTCCTGCTCGTTGTCCAGTGGCTTGCCCAACTAGGACCACCCTACACGTCAGGTCTTCGGCTTGCGGAGTTAACAGGAGCCGAATGATAAGACTCCTTGACCCTAAGGCTTCCTAGCTCCCTAGCAAACCCGCATGTACACACACACACACACACACTTTAGGAAGTCACATTTCTCAACCGGAGCAACCCGAGATGCTCTCCAGCCACCGAGAGTTTTAATGAGGAAACGTTCTTGTTGCAGTCAGGGATTGACCCCGTGAAGATTTTGCTGGCCAAGAAAAAGTACCTCAAGGAAGCGAAGAAGGAGGAACATGAGATGAACGGACGGAAACCCAACAGCCATTTCAACAAGGTGCGTGGGGCTCGTCGTGGGCGATTCCCATTTGTTGCAACTGTGGCACATGGGGTGGCTAGTGACGTCTGAGGCAATAGTCTGACGACGTTTTTTTTTTCAACCTTAAGTTTTGAAATCTTCCTTACTTCCCTGACTCGCGTACACCCACTCCGCTCCACTCCTACCTATCTCACACGTCAGCTAAATTGGTCAACCACTGTGTTTGGCAGTGCTCCACCTAAAGACTGAATGGAAAGAAAAAAATTCCACCGTTCTGTTGGTGAACTTGCGTTCCAAGAAGTTAGTCTTGTTAAGAAGGCCAGAGGGAATTCTGTCCTTCTATATTCCTGGCTGCTGGAGGTTAATACTACTATTATTACTCCTACTCCTACTAATAATAATAATGATCCTTTCATTTGACACAGTTCCTCATCAGGTCGTCGCAAGGTTTCAAAACACATCATAGAATTTTTTTTTAATGTACATTAGCTCAGTGGTTAGAGCTCTCGAGAGGACCCAGGCCGATAGAAACCTCAGGCTATAAACCTTTCAGAAACATAATAATACCAATAATTTGGTCGCTTCCATCCACGAGGGTTAGCGTTAGGGTTAGGCTGCGCGCAATTACCTGCCGCGTTTGGCCCACAAAACACACAGTCAATCCATGGTACGGCATATTCAGTGAAAGCGCTTTGAGTCGTCTCAATGGCGTGATCAGACGCTTTATCGAATGCAAGAATTATTATTATTAAGAAGCCAGCTTTTTCCCTAACCGGTTTCCCTTCTGTCTACGCAGCAAGTGTCCATGCAGGAGCTGGTGAAGGAGGTGGAAGCTGATGCGTCCATGGATTGCAATAACAACGGGGGGACTGAGAACCCCAGGATATCCTACATTACAGTCAACGCACCAACGGTATACACGAGCACACGCAGAAATCCTCTATGCGGCTGGGAGGCTCCGAGGATCCACTCCAATTGGCGCCTCCCATCGTCGACATTCACACCCTGATCCTGGACCTGAGCGGCGTGTGTTTTGTGGACCTCATGGGAATCAAAGTGCTGGGGAAGGCAAGTGGGTGATCTCGGTCTACCACACGGTGGGGGTGGGGGGGGGGGGGGGGAAATATCCCCGAGATACGCGGAGGAGGAGAAAGGCAAAAAAGGGGACGTGGCAAAAACGGGCTGACAGACCAGGCAACGCAAAAGATATTTTGCGTGGCGCCTTTCACGTCGGAAGGACGTTGCCAAGCTCTGGGAAAGACTCTCAGACAAGTCACACACGGGCTGTCCGAACATAGACCATCACACACACACACAGATGGTCACACAAGGAGAGAGAGAGAGAGACACACACACACACACACACACTCGGCTGCCGCGTTTCACCCACAAATATACAGTCTTTACAGATTATATTCTGTGAAGCGCTTTGAGACGTCTAGAAGACGTGAAAAGCGCTATAACAAACGCAAGGATTATTGTTATTATTAATATCTAATCTGCTTTTTTTGTGCTGTTTCTTCGCCCAGATGTGCTCGAGCTATAAGAAGATTGTGTCACTATTTACCTGGCGAGCGTGCACGGTGAGCTTGTCTTTCTTTGATCATACATCAACGCCGCAGAACTGACGAGGGACGTTTCGTTCAACACTGGCGGCGAAATCATATGTGGTTATAAGGCATTAAATCAAATGCAAAGATTGTTACATTGTTATTAGGCTATTAACTGAATGGCCGAGATAGGGCTATCAACTGACGACCCTTGTTTAAATATTCTTCTTTAAACATTTAAAGAATGTTTTATAAAACTCCCTCCGCACCCCCAACACCACCCCCCCCCCCCCCCCCTCACCCATTTCACCCGCTCAGCTAGCTCTGGCCTCCTGTTTGAACCTTGTGTGCTCCTCTCCATGATCGGTGGCCGTGCCTTCAGCCTCTACGCCCCTAATCTCTGGAACTCTCCCCCTCCCTCCCTCCCTCCTCCCTCCCTCCCTCCCTCCCTCCCCTCCCTCCCTCCCTCCCTCCTCCCTCCCTCCCTCCCTCCTCCCTCCTCCCTCCCTCCCTCCCTCCCTCCCTCCCTCCCTCCCTCCCTCCCCCTCCCTCCCTCCCTCCCTCCCTCCCTCCCTCCCTCCCTCCCTCCCTCCCTCCCTCCCTCCCTCCCTCCCTCCCTCCCTCCCTCCCTCCCTCCCTCCCTCCCTCCCTCCCTCCCCACCTTGAAATCCTGCCTGAAGACCTTCCTTTTTGATCATTTCTTGCCACCGCAGCTCAAGTTTACGAGGACATCGAGACCGGCGGCATGTTTGACGAGGGCGGCCTGGATCGCAGTTGTCTGTTCCTCTCCGTGCACGACGCCGTTCTCTACGCGATGGTGAAGGCAAACGAGGGGGAACAGGAAACAGGCAACGACAAGGTAACAGCAAATCGTTCCGATCCTACACCAGTGAACATACGAAAGGCTCGACGACCAAAAGAACAGACGTCCATCCCAGTCCTCACGCGTGTCCTCATTCCCCCAAACTGCCTGTGTCTCCCATATCGCATGAGGTTATTTCTTAGGAGAAAACGTATCTGATCTGTGCTCGAAGGCATCAACATTTCCCAGTTCAACCATCTCCCTCGAGGAGGTGTTGTTCTTGGGTAAGGGAGAGGACACATTATGCCTTTCACCTGAACAAATAAAATGTAATAACTGTTTTCTAAGGGAATTGCCCCACCCTCCCGGATTTTACCAAAGTCAATCGCCCGTCCAAGACACAGAATGCTGAGCGGACAGATCCCACCCAGGTCTGGGATCACTTTTATTATTTAGATAGGGTTTTTAGGATTTGGCACACTTTCGACCGCTCCACTCTTAACCTTTGCGGTCAAATTTCCTTTGAGGAAACCTGTTGAAGGCTTTTCAGAAGAACTTACAGAAAAGGGGGCTTCGAACTTTCAAGGGCACTTTCCCGGGAACCTCAAACGAGAGGGTTGAAAGAGGAGAAAGGGCGATAGAGAGAGAGACGAGAGAGAGAAAGAGGTCAGAGTCCCCGAGGACCCTGAGGTCTTCTCAAACAGCGACAACAACTTGCATTAATTCAGGCAGGTTGGAGTCTCGGAGCGTTTGACAGTGAGCTAAAGGAATGTGGTGGTGGGAGTGGGGCGGGTCGAAGAGAAAGGTCTTCGTTGAGGTTCCCAGCTCAAGTCTTAGCGCCCGACACGTCTTAACGAGGTTGGGCGGAGCAGAACCACATTATTGTCCGTGCGCAAACCGCAATCCACGACAAAGCTGCGTAATTACAACCGAACAAATAGTTGGCATCTGGCAATTTTCACAACAGGATGAAAAAAACTATCTGGATTGGGGGGGGGGGTTTCTGCCAGGACAAGGAACTGTGAGCAGAGAGAGAGAGAGAGAGACAGGGAGGGAGAGAGAGAGAGAGAGAGCGCGCAAGTGTGAGAGCAACCCACAACAACAACAACTTGCATTTATATAGCGCCCCTCACATTGGATAGCGTCCAAGAGCGCTTGAGTTTGACCTCCGAGCCAAGGGGGAGGAGGCGGGCGGGGGGTGAGGGTGTGGGAGGCCACAGTACGGACGATGAAGAAGGAAAGTGGTGAGGCGGGTTTCGAACGTGGGGAGGGAGAGTGGGGGTGGGGGCAAGTGTGAGACAGATTTGCAGAACTGTAGCGGGGCTGGGCTGGGCTGGGCTGGAGCCAGGATAGAATTCATCGTTGCAGGGTTTATCGACTGATTCGATCCACGTGTAAGCAAACACATTCCATCGAACAGTCGAACGTAAAAGCGCAAACGATATCCGCGAGACTTTGTCTGATCTTCCCGGGACTCGGTCGGTCACTCCCCCCACTCCTCCTCCAACTAAATAAGCCGTGTGTTTTTTTCTCTCTCTCTCTCTCTCTCTCTCGCATGACATCCTACAGATTCCTGGTACCACTGAGATCTTCATGAACGACGACGCATCGAGTGAAGAAAATAGCGATGATCAAGATTTGGAACAGGTGAGATTCACTGGAGGTGTTTGTGTGGCGAGGGTTTTCACATTACGTCCCACCGCTCAGTCAGGAACTGGATCGAATTATATTATTCCTCTTCCTTCCTTCATTTTCGCCTGTTTGTGGGGGACGCTGCGGTGCGCAATTGGCTGCCGCGTTTCGCCCACAAAATTACACAGTCAGATTCACTTGACAGTATATAGAAGACTTGAAAAGCGCCGTGTCAAACGCGGAATGGAGGAACGG
Organism: Hydrolagus colliei; assembly: GCA_035084275.1. Classification (NCBI taxonomy): domain Eukaryota; kingdom Metazoa; phylum Chordata; class Chondrichthyes; order Chimaeriformes; family Chimaeridae; genus Hydrolagus; species Hydrolagus colliei. Next base: position 11,314,090 of record CM068762.1, on the reverse strand, counting down.
GCTCGAGGGAGGCTGAACGGCCTGTACTCCCTATGTCTCTGTCCACATTGTCTCCATTCATTCCACAGTCGCAGGCACACGCAAAGCCAAACACACCTGCACAATATTCACAGACAGGCACGCGCGCGCCCACACACAGACATGCACGCCCACTCACAATGCACGCATACAATATACACACACACACACACAATAGAGACACACACTCAGACACACAACAACTTAGGAGACTTCAATAGCTTTTGGCACCTGTGGTTCAATAGGGAAATGGCACAATGTGTTTTTTAATTAAGCGATGGAATCTGATTCCCTGCTTCAGGGGGCGTCTGGCTGATTTAGTGAGGCGTCAGTTTCAAATTTTAAAGGCAGGCCGACCGCGAGCCTTTCCAACCCAAATATCGCTCGGAGACAAACCTGGAATGTGCGAAGGATTCTTTGGCCCCTTTGTACGCCCTGAGACCTGCCGAGGGAACAAATGGGCGACACGCGAAACAACAAGGCTCACGACCCACACACACGTCCCTGGTTCAAGTCGCACTTAACCAAACGGTCTCCGCAACCGTTTTTCGCTCTCCCCTCACCCTCCGCCCTTGGCCTCCTTCTGTTCCCAATCGACCCGCTGCCTCCCGGCGATGCCATCCGCAGACATGGCCTCATCGTGTCGTCGAGGCGCGTCTTCAAGCGCCCGCTCCGCTGTGTTTTACTCTTCAAGCGCGTGACTTTCTGTAACTTCTGAACGAAATGGATTGATTTGTGAAACTTCTCTCCCTTCCTCTCTCTCTCTTTCTCTCTCTTCGCCCAGGTCATGTTTGGGACGATGTTCGATCATAACGTGGGCGACCACACAGCGTTGTGAGGGGATCGACGAGGGACGTAAGATGCCGAGGAACAAGCGCTTTGCGTCGCGAAGCCACACGTGAGCTTTTAGGAACAAACCGAAAACCAAAAAGACAGACACAACCACATGGAAAATGTATTGGGAAACAATGTGTTACGGGGTTTGAGCCCCCCCCCCCCCCACCACCCCACCACCCCACCACCTACCACCTCTCCCACCAACCCCACCACCTACCACCTCTCCCATCAACCACCCCCCTTCCCCCCACCCTCCGCTTACACCAACCGCAGGCAGGCTCCTTTCTCTAACCCGAGTCGATTCTGACTGCGGTATCTGCTGGTATCAGGGTCTCCACCCTCATTCATACTGCAGGGCGCAGACTAATCCAGCAAAAGGGGCAAGTAACTGAACAATGAATGAATGAAATAATCCATCCATCCATCCATCCATCCATCCATTCGTCAATGACTGTGCGCGTCGCACTGCACGGGTGCGGACATGCGTGTAGTGGGGGGTGTGCAGGGCGTGCGTGGCCGCACATACGTGTGCCGGTCACTTGCTCAGAGTGGTGAGCGGACACGTGCACGCACCGTGCATGTACGCGCAGTTGTTTTCCCTCGCCTCCCGACCTCCCTCCACCCACACTCCCTTTCTCCCTCCCTCCTTCTGGCCATGGACTTCTCCCTCCCTCCTCCCCACCCACCCCTCCCACCTCCACAGGCAAATAACGGTGCCGTGATTGCGTCACTAGTCTATCGGGGGGGCAAAGTGAATGTGCAGAACGCCCTCCCAACCGGAGAAACATTTCCCCATCCCCGTACCCCACCCCCCCCCCCCCCATCCAGCCAACGCAATGCCGGCAGGGCAGATCGCAAACCCTGTTGTCATCGCTGGTGGGCGCTCAAATCCCACCACTCCCCCCTCCCTTCCTCTTCCCTCCACTTCCCCCCCA